>PVJX010003479.1:85000-108152 GCA_004027295.1 Dolichotis patagonum | reverse complement strand
TATGATAGAGAGTGAATATCTCCAATTGTCTAGCTTTGAAATTTATGTCTTACATTGCTTTCTTGTGATCCGCATTGCTCTGTTTTGTTGTGTTTAATTTTACCCTATTGATATAATTGCATGTATATTTGAGTGGGTAAGATAGATGACCATATTGTTTTTGTCAGATCGTGGAGCAGAACTGTTAACAGTCTCACTGTTTGAATGTCTACTTTACATGTTTTAACTTTTGTAATTAGAACAACTATTTCAAAGAAGATAGTATGTAATTAGTCAACTAATAATTTCTTAGGTTTTATTGCTGTTGCACTCCTCCTTTTTTCCTTGAAATACTGTATTGTCGCTACCCTTTATTCTGTTTTATTTTGTTTTGTTTTTTCCTCTTTAAATAAAAAAAACAAGTATTCACAAATTAAAATATACTTTTAAGTTTATGGTCTCCTTTGCATCTTGTCATAAAACATTGTTTGCATTCCTGTTATAACAAACTTGGGAAGACAATATACAGAACTCAAATCACGATGAAAAATTAGGGACTTATAATTTTAGACCCAAATCCTCCTCATAGGTGGGACAATATAATATGTCAATTGTTTTCTCCAACTACAATGATTACATTAGTTCTTACATAAGGACAATAATTCTATGTCATGGACATATACATTAAACTTACCTTCTTTTGAATATACTTTAGATCATTAACTGATTATTCTTACTTTTAAAAAACAACTTTTTTTAAAATAAGTAATTTCAATGCATTTCATACAAAGCATTTCATTGAAAAGTGTCAATTCCTGTTACACAAAACATGAATAGTTTCTATTTAGGATGGGAATCTTTAAAGAACACTAAATTCATTCTAATACTGGCATATGCCACATACCTGTTTTCTCATAATGCATCTAGTAACATAAAGATAACATGGTACAAATAATACATGTCAAACACATGAAAATTTTGGAGTTTAAATTTCAAATGAAAAATTCCATACTATATTTAAAAACTCACATTAAATTTAATAAAGAAAAATAAGCACCAAAAAACAAGGTATACCAAATAGAAAGGAAGTAAGAGACACAATCACCTCTACCTGAGGTTTCTCTGACTTTATCATACAAAATGGAGCACCTCTCACCCTCTGTGAGAGCCTGCATGCACCCTGGACTCCCTGCACCTATGCAGTATTATGGCTGCTGGTTCCTGTGAGTTTGGTAGGACCCCAAATAGTGACTTCCCACATTTTTACTTCCAAGAGCACACACAGAGATCAGTGCTCTCTGTTGATCTTACTGGGTTTAAAACTGCCTAAATTTTAATTACATTTTTTTCTGTGATTATTTGAAACTATTTAAAAAAAGTAAACACTGAAAAACTTACTACTGGTGTCTGGTTTTATATCTCCAGCAGTGACAATAAATGAGCACAATTAGTTTTCTTTTTTATATTTAACATAAGGTAACTACTATGTTATTGTATTTCAACAGTGCGGTTTTGTTAAGCGTTGGAAATAAAAATAAAGAACACAGTGTGAAAGTAAGGATTAGGAGATACAGTCAAGTGTGGCGGCACACACCTGTGATCCCAGTATTCAGGAGGCTGAGGCAGAAGGATCTCCATGAGTTTGAGGCCAATATGGGCTACATAGTGAGTTCAAGGCCAGCCTGTACTACATAGTGAGCGCCTATCTCAAAAAATAAATAAGTAAATAAGCAAACAAACAACAACCAAAAAAAGATTCAGATCCCTTTCAAAAGTGTGTACAATTGCGTTTAAGCTTACTTTCCTACTTATCGTAATTATAAAGATGACAGTATTACATGAAATTATCAAATAAAATATACTATATACAATAAGCACTTCCCACTCTTTCACTAATAAGAATCTATACACTCCTCCATTTTGAGACGAGTTCCTTGGTGACTTATTTTCATTTTTATCCCCTGATTTTTTGGCCTATCATGAATAAAATGCATATGAGAAAGAGAGGTATGCTGGAAAATTTCTTTGAAAAGCTTTACCAATTTGTTTGAAAGTTCTCAATTACTCTGTGCTTCTAACATTAAAAGAGAAAAGAGACTCATGTAGATCAGACCAGCAGATCCAGGGAGCCAAGACACTAAGGAAAAACAAACACGTCTGAAGGGGTATGAAAGCATAAGAGGACAGAAAACCATGCTAGGGGAAGAACCACTGAATTAGGAGAATTAGAAATGTCCAATCTATAAAGCAGATGTCTCTGAGGTTAGAGTGAATGATAACCCACTGCTCACAAAGGATCATGTATGTACACACTAAAGAGGTGTGTAACTCAAGGGGTGTAACTCAAGAGGTTAGAGTGAATGATAACCCACTGCTCACAAAGGATCATGTATGTACACACTAAAGAGGTATGTAACTCAAAGGGCAAGGAAGCAGATTTCTATGAGGAAAAACAGAATGGAATGCCCCAAGAAGTAGTAAGCTGCCAGTCTATAAAAGTAGTAAACTGCCAGTCTGAAGCACAGATGCTTCAGAATATAAGAAGGGATACACAACCATTAAAAGAAATCTCCAATGTCTCTGATAAATCTTCCAATTCTTTATCAATGCATGCTGTAAATGAGCATTTACAGAAATGCCAGGAACTGCTCTAATGGTTGACAACACAAATGAGAATGCAGATCAGACCACTTTCTACAAAAGCACTGGTTTACAGAGAACATAAGTACCCTGATGGAAAGATACGATCATGTTGGACAAGTCCAGTTTCATAAAGTGAGACATCCCAACATCAACACTGAAAAGGAAGATGGCTAAAGCTTAGAAAAAAGGGTAGGTCTGTATCACTGACTTTACTAGTTGATCACTTCTAGAGGGCAATTAAAAGTCTACCACAAATACAAACAGAATTAACTGTTCCTCTACTTTTGGTTCTAAAAAATGTCCTGCAGTCTCTTATGGGCTGATCTGTCCATGTGGACTGTTTCCCCACTCCTATTCTGTTCATCATTCTTCTTCAGCTCTGCCTAAATATACTTCAAAGTTTTCTCTTCAGCATCTTTCAATGTATACATTTTACCGTATAGCTTATACATGAAGCACCCCAAAAAAGCCTAGTATTATATCATTTTTAAATGTATTCCTATATAATCACCTTGCCTACCATTTTGTAGACATCATATACTATTTGTATCTACTTTATTTTACAGTCATCCAACTCCCTACCCACCAAGGAAAAAGCATAACTTTCTATTCTGTTTAATATTTTAAAAAATGAACTTCATAATTGACCCAAATTTCTGAAATACTAAAATTTATGTAAGTTCAAATTGCATGAAAGCTTCTGCTAATTTTAAGCTAGGTAATTTGGACCTACTGTCACACAAAAGAGCCAAAAACACTCAATAAAAATATGGAAAGTGGCTGAAAGACTTAAGTGTAAATCAAAAACATGAAAAATTATGAGGCATAAATCTTAAAAACCAGTTAGAAAGGATCCTGAAGATGAACCCAAAAGATGACTATGGCAGTTAGGATAAAAGTATCTTTTGTTCCTGGGTACACCTCCCAATTTGAAAGGCCAAGTGGTTCCTCTCACAGCTGGCAGAGCCTCAGCAGTTAGAAATGGGTCACAGCCATGCTAAGGTTAAAAGGCCGGAAGGAAGGGAAAGGAAGTGCCCCACCCCAGTGAGCCCAACCTGTGTGCAGTGTGCAGCTCACCACCAAAGAGGTGTACTCAAGAGCAAGGAAGAGCCGGCAGACTCTCAAGGGCAGCAGCCAGCTCAAAACTTCACTAACCCGTGCAGTGAAACTGACGTGACCCTAGGCTCTAATGTCCCCAACAACTTGGCATGAATTAATATAAATTATTGCTGAATGACATCCAGTTATTTCTATAACAATTCTGAAAATTAAATGTATATCGCATTATAAAAATAACCAGTGTAAGAGGGAAAGTAGTAATAAAACACAACAGAAACAAGAGGCAAATGAAATAGAGCCAAAGGGGCTGCAGTATTGGACCTACAGAAACAAATTATAAAAAGCATAACATATAACAAAGTGTAACCAAGATTGTTAAGTGTCATCTGGAAAAGCCAAAGGGTAAATATTTTAGGCGTTATAGACAATAGGTTTCTGTCATTGCCAATGAAGGAGAAGAGAAAAAGCAGAAAAATGAGGAAAGGTGACAGGAAGAAAATGGCACTCAACAAACAAAACATGAGATAAACTCATCCTCCCAGATACCTACTAGTCAAAATACAACAGGGTATTTTCAGGCAAAAGGAATTCTATCACAAATAGCTTAGAAGTATAGAAGAAATACAAAGACACGTAGGTGGATAATATCATCTATATAAACTACCCACACCCAGGTATCAAAATCTCTAAGGCAGAAAGGCTGAAGGAGGGGAAAGAGGAAGGGGACACTACATGGGAAGGACGAAACTGAGGTGGCCTTGGAGCCTTGCTTAGCCTCCACTTTCCCAAGTACTGTGTGGATAACAGTTCAGTCCACTTTGCTAAACTGTGGAGGAGATAACTGTGTGAGATAAGAAGTCTGCTTCTTATACTAATGAGTGACAGATTTTACAGCATGAGCCCTCGTAAGTGTCAATGTCTTGCGAAAACATTTCGAAAACATGGTGACTCCTAAGTTAAAAAAATGATGAAGCCAGGTGTGGTGGCACACACCTGTAATTCCAGTATTTGAGAGGCTGATGCATGGGGTCACCACAAGTTCAAGGCAGACTAGGTTACATAGTGAGTCCAAGGCCAGCCTGGACTATGAAGTGAGACCCCATCAAAAAAAAACACAAATCCCAATTAACCTGCTACCAACTGGCTCATCTCCACATCCAAAGTTAAATTAGTAGTAAGAACCTTAGGGAAAATCTCCTCTAACTAAAGTTGTGCTCTCTGCTTAGTACAGCTGCTAAGGAGTAACTTTTAAGTTATATGAGAAGTTATTACCAACAAATACATTAGCCATTTTTCCATATATAGATTGATGATTTTTTTTAAGTACTCTGTTCTGCCTAGCGCATATTTCTAGAGTAGAAACATATCTGTCAGGTGCTGGCATGTTGGTGCATGCCTATAATCCCAGTTACTAGGGAAGCTGAGGTGGGAGGATCACACAAGCCCATGAGTTCAAAACTCGCCTAGGCAACATACCAAGAGTCTATCTCTGTAACAACAAAAAGAAATGTGTCTGTCTACAAACTACTCATCCTTTTTGTCCCTTTCAGAAATGCTATTTCAGATAAATAAAATTTCAGAAAGAAAAAAAAAACAGAAAGAAAGAAAATAAAGAGAATGATGACTCCCATACTCTTGGTAGCAACGAGGACAGTACTGCACAGGGAAACACAGGCTTCAAAAAAATCTGTTGAAAAGTAATTTTAAAATAGTAGGTCTGAAATTTGATGAAATTTCAGGAATAAATTTGTTTTGATTATGTTTTCTTTTTAGGTGCATAGATATTTTTTAAACTATATAATCTATCTCTAAAAGAATTTTCCAAAGACATATAAATTCTGATAGGAAAATAAAAAAAATAAAGTTTAAGGCTTTAAATATCTACATGCTAGAAAGATCCTCAGAATTAAATACTTGATACTAATGGTTTCATCAAAGGGAAGGAAGTAAGTGAGATTAAATATTCAGCATTCTTGAATTGTCTGAAAGAGGGCAAAAATAATACAATATTAAACTCTGAAAAGGATACTATAATTATTTGACCATTATAATAAAAAGGGAGTCATTTCAAAGATAATAGGTCAAGGAAGACTAAAATATAAGAGAAACTACCCCAAAAATGGGAAAAAAGAAAGGAAAGAACAGAGAACAGAGAATGCATAAAACTCTCTCCTGTTCTTATATGTCCTTTCAACACTATGCTTTATATTACATTTCTGTTTGCTGATCTGTCTCACATTATGCACAATATCTGTGTTCTTCCCAACATCTGGGACAGTCACCAAAAAATAGTAACTGAATGCCCATTAAATAGATCCAATGGGGCTCTAAAGTTGAAAGGTTACTGCTAAAGAGGTTTTAAGGACTCAGAAATTTACAAAACTCCTGTTCTTAGGGGTCTCAATGTGGGGAGGACTCTCAAGAAAGAAGCAGATAAATATACAAGGCATTTTTATAGTAGTGACTGTATTGAATATTGACCACTGAGTTTTGCAGCATAAAGATGATCAGCAATTGAGCACAATTACAAATATTAAGAATATTTTTAGGTAACTAGGGTAGGGGACCTTGATCTGTAGTTTCTCCAATTTCTGTGATGTAGACACTCCCATGTCAAAATATCAACTAATTACAGAAGTCCTAAATATGTAACAACTGGTTCTCAGGAGCTACTAAGGCAGGCCAGTCCAGCTCCTGCACACCAATGATTTCAGGAGAGTGACAGGAAAAGAATCTAGAGAAGGACATGTTGAGGGCTGAGGAGTGAAGATGGAATTTACTAAAAGGTTAAAAACAAGACTGTCCAGAAACATAAAACTTAGGTGAATACTCATACAAATGAAACAAAGCATCAGAACTTGAAGTGATTATTGAATATATCATATTTAATTCATTAAATTGACATGTTACAGAAGATTAGGTCCCGCAAGGACTGTATATATTTTTAAATTTATAGGTTCATGTTTTTCTAGAATGTATAGCTTCTTTAAATGGCAAGTCAGGAGGCATGACAATATATATAAATATTTGGAACCATATATTCAAATAATAATTTACCTATGTAAACTGTTATAAAACTTCAAGTAATTAACAGTGAATCATGGATATGAAATATAAAATTCTCAAATATTTAAATTACAATTAAACTAGGTAGTGCTTTTTCTTTTAATCCTCATAATTTTCCTACTAAAGCAAACCCCCTAATAAATACCAAATGATTGTCTCCAGTTGCAAATTTATAGAGTGATCTAAATGTAAAAACATATTGCTTATAGTAGGCAGTATAATGGGCCTACAAATAAGTCCACCTCCTGACCCCCAGAACTTAAAGAAGACAACAAATGAAACAATGAACATGTGTCTCCTCCTTACAGGGGCAAATCCAGTGTCACTCTGCAGAGGAAAATGTGACACCAAAACAGCCACCAGAACACAACAACAATGCACAGTGGAACTAATACACCAGAATGTAGCCTGAAAGCTTTTTAACCAAATGATAGCCAGGTATAGTGGCACACATCTGTAATTTCAAAAGGGCCTTTTCAAATGTGATTAAGGATTCTACTATTTCCCTGGGCTATCTGGGTGGGTACAATGTGATCACAAGAGTCTTTTAAGTGATGGAGGTTTCCAAATGCTCTGCAGGTTTCCAAACAGAGAAAGAGGCTAGGCTACCCACCAAAGAATGTCAACAGTTTAAAAAGTTAAGGAAGAAACTAACCCCAGCAATACCTTGATTTTTTAACCCAGTGAAAATGATTTCAGAAATCTGACCTTCAGAACTACAGAGTAATAACTGTGTACTAGCTTGTGATAATCTATTCAGCAGCAACAGAAAACTCATACTACCCATTTCACTATCCTCTCAATGCAGGAAATTATTTAACACATGGTACCTATCCTATGTCCAGTACCTGCCAACAAATTCCAACTTGATCTCTTTTTTTCTTTTGCTCAGACTCTTCTAATGGAAGTAAATGAGAGAAAAAAAATTACTATCATAAAATGAGAAAAGAGGCAGGGATCCATAATTACCTCTTATTACTTTCCTCACACCAAAATTTAATCTTGATATAAGAAAATAATAGGAATCAAATACAACTTAAATACACACACACACACACACACACACACAAAATTTTTCATGAATTCCATGTCTTGTAAAATTTTACAAAACATCTGTGGATTCACGAAAAATAACCCAAAACATTTTTAGACGTCTATTTACAGGAGTTTTTCTATGTTTTAAATAAAAGCTACTCAACATTAATCACAACTGTAATGGGGGAAAACAGTACAACTATCCAGTGAAGAACAGATACACTGTGGTACATTCATACCACAAAATATTATTTAGTCTTAAAAAGGAAGGGAATCCCAACACATAAACTCTGAACACATGTAAAGTGATATACATAAGTCACAAAGGACAAATACTATGATTATGTTTATATGAGGCATCTAAAGTACTCAAACTCATAGAAACAGAAAATAAAAAAGTTACCAGTTCAGATTCTTTTGGGTTCTCCTTCAACAGAAGAGGAGGAACTTTGGCTTCTAGAGGGACTTTGTCAACATTCACACAAATTTGAGTAAGGTCCATGAAAAGCTAGTTATCACAGCAATGATGTGAACAATTTGAAAATGCTGTAAGAGGCTTGTAATGTGTGATATCTGCTTTTCGAGAGCCAAGAAGTAAGAAGACTGTGGGTAAAGACATAAACAAACAACCTAGATCAAAAGAAAAGTAGAAAAAGAAGACAACAAATGAAACAATGAACATGTGTCTCCTCCTTACAGGGGCAAATCCAGTGTCACTCTGCAGAGGAAAATGTGACACCAAAACAGCCACCAGAACACAACAACAATGCACAATGGAACTAATACACCAGAATGTAGCCTGAAAGCTTTTTAACCAAATGATAGCCAGGTATAGTGGCACACATCTGTAATTTCAATACTTGGAAGGCTGAGGCAAAAGGATCAGTACAAGTTTGAGGCTAGCCTGGACTACACAGTGAGTTCAAGGCTGCTCTGAACTACATGGCAAGACCGTGTCTCAAAACAAAAAAGCAACAAACAACATAAAAATCCTCAAACAACATAAAAATCTAGTATGAATAAATAATAAATGCTAAAACCATCTAGAAACACCTAAATTCTATGAACCTAGAAATAATCCAAGGATCTTCCACAAAATCCTCAAGATAATATACCTGGAAGGATGGGAAAAGCAACTTTACATATGGAAAAATGAACATAAGAAAAAAATATTAAAAGTCTAAAGATCCTGTGTTCATAAAGCACACTGTCTACTTCTACCCTTGTTCCATGTACAGATTCTCAACCTATAATAAGCGCTAGATAAATGTCAGTTGATTAAAACCAAAGAAGCCACATTTGCGGGCAGCAAGAATCATTATAAACTAAGGAAAGTCATTTGGGAATTCTGGGTGATAAATAAGGATATATAAACTAACTCTAAGCACTGGGTTCATAAACACAAATAAAAAGCCATTGGGACCTAACAGAACAACGCATTAAAGCAAAAATTCCAGGAAGATGCAAATTATTCACTGTATCGCACTGATGAATCAGCTCCAAAAAAATAGAAACAAAGAAGTTGACTACAAGAAATAAGGCAAGCATTTGATAAAATCACACTTCAGTGAACATCGCAAAACTCAGTGTAACGGGAACCTGCAGGGCTCTAGATGTACCTCAAAGAGAAAATGCTTGCCTAGAATGTATGAGGCCCTGGGTTCAGTCCCCTGTACCACACAAGCACACACTTCTTGGGTAAAAATAATACATCGGGTATGGAAATAGTATTTCTTTAAGCAAAAGCACTTAAGCCATGGTCAGTTTCTACCACAAATTATGCAACTTCCTAAAACTAAAAATGGCATCTTTGGATGTACATACACTCCTGCCACCTGACCTAATGTCCAGTCACATTTAAATATACACAAGCCTGTATTTCCAATGTACCAGACCTCTTACCTCGAAAACTGGTCAAGATAATCTAAGGCAAGGTATGTCTGACCCAGAATTGAATCCTGGCTCTAACAACTTAAGAACACAGTACATAAGGCCATTTAAATCCCAGATTTCATTTTTGTAAAATCTAGAGATAATAATGCCTACCTTGGGTGGCTACCATAAGGTTATAGTATAACAGTATATGTAACTGATGACTATACAATCTGACATCAGAAATCCTCAATGAAAGTAACATCTTCTACTGTCTATCATTAAAGTCTGTACCTGGAAATCAGTTGATTGGTTATGATTTTCATTTTGTCATTAAAGCTAACTGCTACAGAAAACTAGGGGGTCAATTACAATTGGCAGAATATGTTAGACTTTGCATAATATACAAAAGAGAACACTTTAATGTTCTTGATAAAAGACTAATATGGTTAAATTACTGGTCAAGTAGCTGATAGTCTGTATCAGACAGTAGGCCAGAAAGAGATCACAGGCACCAGCTTCAGAGTGGACACATGCAAGAGATGTAGTAAGAAGCTAAACTCAAGTGGAAGAAGCAGAAATGGTACAAGGAAGAGCCCATGAAGCATCAATGAAAATCATCAATTGGCAAGATGTGATAGATAAAGTAGAACAAGTTGGTAAGAGAATCATATATCACCTTCATCAACAGAAACATGAGCCCTGGGAAGGAGATGATACTCTACATTTCTAATACATTCTTCACCCTTGAGGCCCCAAGCATGTGTACTCTGGTGACGATGCCCACACTTGCAACTTACAGAACTAGGTGTTGTTCAGGTTGCTAAATTCATAGTAGCTCTTAATGCAGCAAGAGAAAACTAATACATCAGACAAATTATCAATCAACTTTGGGAGTAGAATAAAGGCATTTCAAACACACTAGGTTTGAAGAAGTTACAGAAGGAAGAGTTCCACTGAAAGGAGGTAAGCCAAGAAATGAAACCCATGAGTTGTAGGAGATGAGACAGCCAGAATGAGAGCTATGATTCACACTCAGAAGGCAACTACCCTAGATGGAAGTGATAACTAAGTAAGACACAGGTTAAGATTTTTACCACTATGAGTCTCACTGTTACTCTATCATCTAACTAATTGAGCAAACACATATTTGGGCCTGGCTTGTCCTATGTATCCTGCTTCCTCAATATCCTACTACCTGAAGAAGCTGAAGACATTTACTTTACCCACGGAAAGTTTCTACTCAAAAGCTGTGAAAGCAGACTGACTCGGAAAACAGAAAAAAATAGCACCACATCCTCCAGCTGTGTTTCAGCGGCATATCCAGAGCCTCGTCCACATGGCAGCGCTGTCAGGAGTGCTCCCCAACCCCCAGAGAACGCTTCTAACCCAGGACTGTGCCCAGAACCACATCTGCAAAGCTTCTGACCTGAGGAAAGCTAGCGGCACATTACAACCAGAAACTCCTCAACTTATTTCCTCTTGGAAGCTTTCCTCTACCAGTGGCAATTCTGCCCTTTTCTTCCACATTTAGATATATGCTTGCTACTCAGATCTTCAAAGCTAACTAAATAACACTTTAAGTTAGGAATGTATGCCCAAACAATTGAACTGTGAAGAAAACTAAACTGATGGTTAAAAAGTACAAGTTACACAGTGGTTACAAGTGAGGGAAGAAAGAAAAATGAACCTGGAAATAGGTACATGAGAGCTTCTGTGGAACTGAATGTGTACTTCCTTCACTGAGCAGTGGGTATACAGGTACTGGCTTGTTATTTTTCCCTACACAGTACACAGGTGTTATGTGTGTAAACATTATATAAATATACCATGTAAAAATTCAAGCTAATATTACATTCATAAGGATAGCAGAAACTAAAACTTGCCTCCCAACATTGAAACTCCCCTTCTTTTCCTATAAGTGAAAACATGCACAATGTCACCAGCCAAAAACATTCCTCATCACCACGTCCACTTTCACCAAGTTCAGGGCAGTGAACTGGAACCCAAAGAATTATAGGGGACTTTCAGACTGCCTCTTTACAAGGAAGAAAGTGACTTTTTCCATCATGCTCTCAGTCAGGAACACAGATACAGCAGCCGGCACCCCAGCAGCTATCTTGAACCACGATGGGTCCATGATGCAGATCTAGGCCCTGCTCTGAAGACACTGGGGCAGTAAACACAGGTGCCTGGATCTCATAACACTGCGTGCCAGGCCAGCTCTGGACTAATTCCACATACTAGTAGGTAAGCAGAAATAAATTCAAACCACAAGAAAGTCATATAAAACATCAATGTCTCTCTTCTGAAAAACCAAACTAATCTAGACACAGTGAAAAATGATAGATATGTACAGGAAGAAGCCCTCATTTATTATTTGTTTAGCAAAGTGCTAGATAATTCTATATGCTATGTATGTTATTAATTCCTTGAAACTGTCTCTACATTACACAGAAAAATAATGCTAAAACAGGTGAAATAAAATGCCTAAAATCTTGTGAGTACATTAAACTGGCAAACCTGGGTTTCAACCTAGGTAACATGACCATAGATCTCCGGGTCTTCCAATGTTAAAACTGAGACTACACATTCGATCAACTGATCTGCTTCCAATAGGGCAATATTCCTATTGTCTTGTACTAAGGAGCAACACGTACATATGCTCTAAAAAGCCTAACAAGCTGGGACTACATGACTGGGAATCTATAATCTCTTACCTCTAAGAAAAAGTAATAAATGCTTAAAGTTTTAATAAAAAGGTAATGGGCAGCTGGAGGAAAGAAACGATTATCAATACCAGGCCTTTTTAGGCTATTCGATTTACTATTATATTAAATAAAGTTCATGTGTGAAGTGATTTAATGCATAAAAATGTCCTTTAAGAAACTATGATAAAAAAATTAAATTAAATTTTAAAAAATTTAAAAATTTTTAAAAAAGGAACTATGATGATAAATGTTAAATGTCATTCATTGGACATATGCAATGAGCAACCTGATTCAGGTTCCAAAAACTGGCTTATGACATGTATCCTATCCATGCAATGCCAGTCTTTGAAGAGCTACACCAGGGCAATTCATTTCTAAAAAAATAGCCTTATTATGTGTGGTTCTTCATTCATTTCAACTTAAGTAAAATGGATTTTTTAAGGATAAAAATGGATTCATTCGTGGACACCAATGATTCCAAAAAATGCTTTCCTTGAATCAAGTTTCTACCATATGCATCTCAGTACCTGTGCTTGCAGTTTCCCTCTGCCTTCCACAAACAATACAAGGATGTAGATGTTACAGAAATACAGTTGCAATTCACCTGGCAGTTTGATGCAGCATACTCACACATGACAACACATTGATTTTACTTCTACCTCCATGCAGACATCTATGTAAAGAAATCCATTAGGCAGACAGTTCTCATCTCTATTGACTGACAGAGTGACAATTGAATACTTTTCACCTTCCAGAGTGACTGACAGTTAGACACTTAAACAAGCCTTCAAGTTGCAATAATAGTATGAAACACTTTCAATTATCTGAATCAAACAAATCCATGATCCTACTGGTTGAATGCATTTTTTTCTGTCTGCTGCTATGCCTGGCTTAGTTTATACTATTATTTGGATTAATTCTATTCCTCCTACAAGAATGTTTTCCTCAAAAAGTAAAGTTATTTTATGTGATGATTTATTTTTAAAATGTTATAGGATTTTATAAACATTTAAGCATGAATAAATATACAGCCTAACCAAAGCCTACATATTTCTTCTTATACTTATGAACCTTTCAAAACCTAATGTATGCTAAAAGCACTTCAGATAGTAGTTGTCTCTTGTATTACACAGATTTCATGAATGTAAGTGGTAGCATGATGATAACAAAATAAGATAGTTAAAATCATTAGTCTAATTTTACATTCTTACTCAAAGATTTCATCCTTTCATTGAAAAGTTGAAGTAAAATTTACAAATAAAAACCCTTTGTCAGTTGTAATCTAAATGTGTATATTTATTAAAAACAACAAAAAAGCAGTGAAAATCATGCAGCAAATAGAAGTTTTGTAAAATAAGTGAATAAATAGGAATCAAAACAATTGTACCTCACAAGATTGCAAAGATTAAATGATATAATGTTTTGCTGTATCCCAAGGATCAAACTGAGAAAACAAAAAGTCCCATCTTTATGATTTAAACACAGACACTGCATAAGATGCATACAAGCAAGACCAGAGTATACTCTAAAGCACTACAGCTGCACTGACACAATAAAAGAATCAGGATCTTTCAACAACTACTTTAAAAAATATAACCATTAAGAGGACAGTTGCTCTTTTAAAGTAAACAGCTATATCAAAAATGGCTGAAGCATTTTAAGAGCAAAATTTAGTGTGTAGAATAAAAAGATCTAAAATAAAACATGTTTCACACATTTCTCCTAAATATTTTTCTTAGTAACAATGGTATACACCTTAGTAGTTTTGGACATGTAGTAAACTTTTCTCTAAAATAGATTTTGTTGCTGGGCTATGTGAAATGCAGGCAGGTGACAAATACACTACAAAATAACCTCATCTTTTCAAATTTACTCCAACTTTTCAAAATAAGCACCAATGGCTGCTTAGCTTAAAAACTGTGATTTTGAGAATTGCAGATAACTTGGAGAATGTAGACACTTAGAATATAAACAGATACAGGTAATGAGTATAACAAATTGTATTTCTTACTAGCATCATATTTGGTATTTCTACTAAAATACAAAAATCAAACAATTATTTTTTTAAAAATGATTGTGACCAAATATTTAAAAAAGGTAAGTGTAGCATTTTGATTATTGTTTTAAGGAACTTGGCCTTTCTTCCTACAGTCATGCTACTAAGCTTAGAGCCTTTTAGAAGTCAATACTATTTGAAGATGCCAATACAGAATTTACTGTGAGTGCAACATAAAATGACTCTGTGCAGAAAGACTGGCTGTTGCAGGCTATACAGCAAATTGATTTTCTGAAAAGGAATGCTGCCTGTATTTAACCTAACAGTGTAACCCTGTTGTACTACATAGAAAAGGATCATGCATATTGATTTCTTTATTACAATTCTTCTCGTGATCAGTAAACATTCACAAAACACTCTATCTCAAAGAAAATCGTTTTGTACAAAATTTACTAAGTAGATACTATATTTTCATGTGAATTCCAAGACATCTGCTTTTAATAGACAACAACACGAGACACTTTATTTCTTAACTTTCAGTTGCCTTTTTTGGTCTCTTAATATGAATCTCCATAACTATCTGTTCCATCATTATAAGAATATTAAGTTATCTAAATAGATTAATTACTTCAGCATTTCAAAATAAATAGGTGAAGAAAGATTCATTGCCAGAGTATCTATACTCCTCTAATAATATTTTAGGAGTCATTGCTGGCTACTGCTCAAACACATGGAAATTTGTTTGCTATATTTGTGTGTATCCACAGAGATGAACTTAAAACATAATAGTAATAGAACATAAATTTTATATTGCTTTCTTTGGAGACAATTAAACTTACAAGTCCGTTAATATGTAGTTTCTAGAATCAATGTAAGCAATTAAAAATCTGTAACAAAAATGTTTTATGAGGCATAATTACAATAAGGTCACTAGATATTATCTGGAGTCAGTTTAGTTTATCACATTATGACATGACAGGACGTGAGGCAAAAATTATAAATTCCTTCCCTAAATCTGTCCTTTTCTGATCTAGATGGATGAAGAATAATTAACTCTTAATTATTCAGATGACTTCAAGGCAGTTTTAGGATTCAGTAAAGATTGCAGTCATTTTAACCAAGGAAAGCAGTCTCCCATCATTTATCAAATCTTGCAACTTGACCAACAATGAATAAAAAAATCTATGTTTACCCACAGCCCTAACTGGTACCTTAGAGGTTGTTAAGCAACAAATTTCCTTTAAACTCTACCATATGCAAATCATCAGATGCAATTTGCATTTTAAAGTATTTAACTCTACATATTTATTGGATTTTGAGGCCATGCTGATCATTGATTTATGTGCTTCTGGCAATCATATTTCCATATTTGTATGATTTTGATGACAGTAATAATTCAAATATGCAGAAAGTTGTTCTTTGAACAATATCTTTAATTACGTCCTCAAAGCATCATTGTTTTGCCTGGTGTTCTGACAAAAAGGGTTTGAAATAAGAAATGGCATAGTAATCCAAAATGGATAGAAATATATTTGTCATTTCTGTATACTACCAATTGCACAGTAGTGACTTTTCACGTTAGCCAACCCTTAACCTTAAAAAGGCTATTTGTTGCCCAGTATACTAAATACTTTTATTAATAGTGACACACTTTCACGACAAATTCAATCACAGTTCATAACATTTCTGTTCAAAATGCAAAACCTGCCCCATTTACTTTGCCGCTAACTCAAAAAGTTTTGTTTCTGTTGTCTTTTTATTGAAGTTGTCACAAATTATGTCCTTTCTTATGAATGCTATCAGGGAACATAATCATTAAAAGATTCACAAATGTTCTATCTGTTTGTTTCTCAAACACAACGATCACCCACAGGTTTTGTAACTACTATTAGGATTTATGATTTGATTACATAATTTCTTACAATATACATTTAGCTCTAACAAAATATAACCAAGAATTTTAGCTAAATAAGACTGCTATGAACAACTTATAAGTTAAATTAAAAATAAACATAACCATTGTTAATTTTATCAATTTGAGAAATAACCATATTCTTATATAAAGTAAATAGATTCTGTAAAAACTAATATCCTACATGTTGTTCAATCAACCCTACATATATTAAGCTTTTTCAATTAACAAGAAAACAGGTTTATTTATAAAACATAAAGTTTTGAAGATAAAATAAAAACCTTTGAATACAATCTTTATCAAAAATATCTAAACTATAATGATTTATCTACGTATAAAATAAATAAACCTGAAATTAGCCTTAAAATACAATAGTATAAAGTTCTAATTCACCTATTTAAAAAATCCACAGTTTTCAAATACCCAGAACAGACAAACTTGGGAGTTGGAGTGGTACTAATATGCACTCAAAGTTCCCCAGATGCATATAATATGTGAAAATGTATTACATGGAGAATATATTTTACTACACAATTTGAAAAACATATACATATACTGTTTTAAAATGCTACCTAAATTCAAATTAACAGTTATTATTAGGAGAAAGATAAAATCTTTATTTATGGATGATGAAGCCAAATTTAATGAGTATCATAGCTGAGTAAACATCTTCCTGTTTTTATGAGAATATTCCAACCAAATCACACATCATAAACCCAGCAATCTCTAAATACATTTTAACAATTCAAGAATATTTACTACCTCAGAGTTGTTCTAATTAAAACAAAAATAGGCTTAACTGGGTTTTAGGGATTTTTTTACATAATCATATCTAATAATCAGTGGGTATTTTATATATAACAGTTTTTCTTTATATTATTGAATAAATAATAATCACCTAGATAGTAACACTTCCTCCAAGAGTCACTTACTCATTAAAACTGTAAAGTCTCACCATCCTCTAAGAATGCAAATAGCAGTTACTGGTAGAAAAATATGACAGTGACTAAACAACTTAAAAATATGAACAAATTGTTGTTCATATTGTAATAATGTACAACAGCAGTAGAATGTAAGTTACAATAATACTTTCAATTCCACACAAAGAAGAGGAAGAGAGGAGAAAGGACAAAGTGAGAAGAAAAAAAAGACAATTAGAGAGAAAAGACAGAAAGAAAAGGAAGAAGAAAGAGATGGAAGGGAGAAAATAAATGGAAAGTAGGTCCAAACTCAGGCAGTAGAGGAAGGAGTAAGGGAGGGGAGAAATCCTGCGGACACTCCTTGGCTCCGCCTAGCGGTCAACGAGAGCCAGCGCTGCAGGCCCCCCAGGCAGCCCACAGTATTTCCCAACTGCGAAACAAGCACAGTGTGAAGAAGCTGCTGCAGTTGTATCTGAGAAATGACTCAACCGGGAGAAGAGACCCAAGAAGCAAGGAGCAGATGCAGGTGAACATTTCTCAGCCAGTTAGTTGTCTCTCAGAGCCTGTGTATAGCTGTGTATACACTATAGAAAAGATCAGTGGGTCAGGAAAGCTCATAAATTAACACCGGTGTAAGACACCTAGGCTAAAAAAGACCGTAATTAAGTAATGAGGCTACCATAGCAGGTTCCCTTGTCATTATTTTCCCCCTCCACAATAATATAACTGGACAAACAGGAAATCACACAGCATATGTGTGTGTGTGTGTGTGTGTGTGTGTGTGTGTATTTCACATGATGGTCTTACAAAAATCAACAATGAAATAAAACTGAATTTAAATCAACTGATGTCTCCTGTGTAAATTACATATAGTATACAAAATTTGCCCTCTACTATAGTCTTTTTATATAACTATACATGAACAGATATATCTTAAAATACTGCATTCAATTTTATAGCTTTTACAGCCTTAAACTAGATTTTAAAAAGTCTGATTTCTGTTACACATGTTAACAACTCAGAAATATAATAAAGAGGAAGGCTAAAGGCATTGTTTTTAAAAGCAAGTTCAACTCTTGAAAGAAATTTCTATAAATTACTAAAAGGGCACCTACAAACTCAATAATGAATAAAATAACTATATTCAAAGCAAGTGTATCACTTAATTCAAACTTCAACACAGTAAAAAACATAGAAAAACATCATTGGCTTTTAATAATAATATAAATTCCTCATCTAACGCAATATGCTAAATATGTTAAGTGGCAAAGTATATAAATCTACCTCATATAAACATCAAACAACTATAAAAAATCATATTCTTAGTAAATAATCTACACATTACTCAGTAATCTTCCCCAATCAGCTACATTTGTTACCTAACCCTCTGCTTCCCTTTCTGCGGATCATTAGGGTGCTGCAGGGACTCATTACTGCCAGTCTCCCGCCCTGCCCCTTAATTGCCCTCAAGGCACCATCCTTCTAATCACTGAAATGTTCTCAGCTCAGCCAGGTGCTCCTTGGGGCATCTCATAGATCTCCATGGTTTAGGAATCAAAGTATACAATCAGGATGTCCAGGTTCATGATGCCAGAGGGGACAGGACTAATATGGTTTGCATTATTAAAAATCTGTGTTCCGTGCCCCTTTTGTAAACTTACACTGCATGGTCTCAGGGTGGGGTCAAATATCCTTTGTACACTAAGGTGTTAAGAGGATAATTGTTGTATACGTACAAATATATGTATGACGATGAGCACTAACATACATTCCCAAAATGAACTCTATGCCAAAAAAACCCTCACATGGATATAAAATTTCATTATGGACAGAAAAAAATATCAATTATTTTTATGTAATGTAACCTACCTAAAGTTGTGTTTGATTCACAGATTCATATGATATCTAACTATTCCTTAACAAATGCATCAGTGAAACTTCTAATTAGCCAAAATTGTGGTCCATTTCTACATCTGCTTCTATTATAATGATATACATACAGTAGCAGCAATTAAAAATACAAAAATAATGTCTTCCAGATAGAATATAAAATTTATACAAATTCTAAAATTTTCTGAAACTTAGTATTAGTTTATAATTTGTATAGCTAAGTAAAATGCTTTTAACAATAGATTGAGCAGTTATAGCCACAACATAAATTGGCAGTTGATTAAACAATGGTCTAAAATTGCAGTGTTACAATGTCACACAAAACTGATGTTTCCTTCTGTAAAATTAAACAAAACTTCAAAGTGTTTAATTCACTCAACATCTTCAGGACATAAACATATATACCCATCAGCTATATAAATGAACCTATGAATGCATGCAGGCATGCACACGTACATACACACACCCCTCAAATAAAGAGAAACAAGTATCACAGAGAGAAGACAAATTACATAGCAATCCTGAGGAGGAGAGGCAGAAGTCAACTCTCAAAATTTTCTGTTGCATCTGAAACCTCCACAAAAACAATAAATTCAGAATCATTAAGATACCACACAGTTATATTTATGGATGAAAGTAAAAAGTCAATAGTGATATTTATCTCAGTGCTACACACACAAATTACTTCTACAGTCAGATACATGTCCAAATGCAATGCAAACTTTATTTCATAAACTGATAAAATTTTTTCTGAACAGTAAGTTTGAATATATATAATTTTAACGTAAATTCTAAAATAGATGGAGACAAAGATTCATAAAAATTACATGCGTGTATGTGTGTCTTGCATTTGAATACTTAATGCCAGTAAACCTAACAAATACAAGTGATAAAAGCCTCAAAGTGCTTCAACTTAAAAGTGAAAATAAATCAAATGACTGAATTTGCAATTTACAAATGCAAAAATTCTTACAATAATAGAATTTTTACATAACAATTATTAGACTTCCTCACATAGTGAAGAATTTTTTGATTAGCAGCAATGATGCCCTGAATAATCTCCCTGGCTATGACACTGCCACTGCACAAAGCTCAGAATCTTTTTTGGCAGGGGGTGGGAAACACCGAGGATCAAACTCATGACCTTGCACTTGCCAGGCAGGCACTTGTACCACTGAGGTAAACTCCCAGCCCAAAGCTCAGAATTTTTTAAAGTAAGTAATTTGGAATGAAACAATAATTTCATTACTATATTGAGTAAAAAGAAACATTAAAATAACTCTTTTCAGTCATTTTTAAAATTTTTTCTTTAAAAAATAATGATACTAGATGACTAAGCACATGAAATAAGAAAAATGTATAGGACAACTCATTTATAGTAATTCAACCTTCATCTTCTGATTTAGTTACTGTAAAAAATCTATTATAAGTGTAATTTGGTAGTGAACTGTAGCCACCTACTGGAAATGAACAGATAAAGCAAATGTTAAACAATGTGTTTCTTATTAAGAAATTAGTGCTTAGTATTAGTGTACCAGAAAAATAAACAAATGTAGATTTAAGATAAACTGTATTAGATGAGCTTCACAATCTCATACCCATAAAGATATATAATTCAGCAGCTTAATATTTTAATGACTTTTTAAATTTATAGTTTCCTACCACTAAGAGATGTAGGCAATTACTATACTTTTCGCGCACCTTTTGCTTCTTAAATCATGTAGCTATACAAATTTCAAAACTGAAATTCGAAGTTTTAAGTTAAATATACAGCAAGTATCTGTGGTAACCAAATTATATGCTAGATGTATAATTACAGGTTTTCCACTATATTTTATTCAGTTTGCCACTGAAAGGATCTACACAGAAATTAAACAAAAAATTTAAAAATAAGGGGGAAAAATGGTTGGCCAAACTATATAGCCTTTATTTTTGTTAGAGAAAAGACTCAAAATAATAATTCTATTTAAATAGCAGGGTTTTTCTATATTTACTGGAATGATGAACTTATTGGCATGATCAATGTAGAGGCAAGACTTACAGCTCTAACCGTACATACTGGTAAATCAAGTCATTCTTGGTTGGCAAGAAAAACAATTTATCCTCTACTTTTCATGACCTCAATTAATTCTTTAATATAAAAGAGCTAATATTATGTCTACTACCAATTTCTTTTTATCAAATATAAAGGTTCTATGTCAGAATTACTCCTTGAATTCTCAAACCATATGATAATCACTGCAGTAAAGTGATTTAATTTCACTTATTACTAAAGAAAAAATACTTCAAGTCATGATACTTAAAAGTCAGTCATTGGCCAGGCATGGTGGCACATGCCTGTAATCTCAGCACTTTAAGAGGCTGAGGTAGGAGGATCACTGCAAGTTCAAAACCAACCTGAGCTACAGAGTGAGTTCAAGGTCAGCCTGAACTACAGAGCAAGACCCTGCATCAAAAAAAAACAAAAAAAATCCTGCAAAAAAGTCAGTAATTGATCATTGTTTATATCAGCAGCTGTAAATTTCATCAAAGAATCTAATGAACACAGTATTAGTGTGCTTATGAAAAACATAAACCAACATTATAAATCTTTGTTTTTTTTGGGGGGGGGTTGTTTGTTTGTTTTGGTACCAAGGATTGAACTCACAACCTCATGCTTGCCCAAGCAGGTGCTTATGCCACTGAGCTAAATCCCTGGCCCCTAAATCTTTTCTTCTACTTCTTCTTGGGTTTTTTGGGTTTTTTTGTTTGTTTGTTTTGTTTTGGCTTTCTTGGTACTGGGGATTGAACTCATGACCTTGAGCTTGTCAGGCAAGTGCTTATGCTATTGAGCTAAATCCCTGGACCTAAATCTGTATTCTTTAAAAAAAAAAAAAGGCTAAACTGGTTGCTTTGATTCTTTCAACTATCATATAATATTTAAGTAAGTTATCCTAGGGCAGTACTTAGTAAACACCATTGTATTAGTTTAGCAATACCTTGACATTTTAAACACAGATAATATATGAATGATTAAGAGCTTTATTCACCAACCAGACTGCAATGTTACCATTCTATAACTTGTTCACCAAGTGCAATGTCCATAAAAGGACACTGCTGAAGTTAAGTCACTATCAGTAATATATAATGATGAAATCTATTTACTTTCTAAAGCCTACTATCTCAATATTAAGTTTTTGAGTCCAAAACAGGTTCAAATTTTATGACAAGTAATATTTCCCAATAATTCTGCAAATACACTAATAAATGAAAAAAACTCTGACCCATGAAAAACCAAAAACATAAAAAGGCGCATTATTTTCAAATTGTTTAATCATACTAACTTCATTTGGCAAATGCCAGGTGTAAGAGTACAGTTTTCTTTATTTGAGATATAGAAAGCTGAGAATGATTCTTACAACTTTTAAAGTGATTCAACTTGAAATAGCTACAACTAAAACAGTATAATCTATAATAGCTATAATCTATAATAGTCAAAGAGAAAATTTCAGACAAAACTCATACAATTTCAAAACAACCAGCTAATCTGGTTGGAAAGTCCTATGTCCTAAAAAACTACAATAACAATTTCCTTACCCGACTCAAGTATGGCTATCTTGATAAGCTTACTCTATCCCACAAAAATGACACGCACTCAAACCAAGCTCAGTGAATTACACAAAATCTATACACAGAACGTAATACATGTCCTCAAATACTTTAATTCCTTGAAACTTTCATTTTTTTACATCAGTCCATGTCTCACAATTTCTGTTGCTGTTATGTAATACTGTCATGCATATCTCATGCGAATGATTCAAAAAAGGAAGCACAAAATTACTACAAACTAAAAACTGCTCAGTTACGAATATCTAACATGTGAATAGGCTACTGGGATTGAGGCTAACTGATTTTACCACAACAGGACCTACACTGTATCATCGATTCTGATTTATAAGGTATTGTCAATTGTTCTTTGTTTTGATTTTTTTTTAGATCAAGGGAAGATGCACTTCATGAAGTTGTAATATCAAACTAGTGTCGAAAAATAGGGCATTCACCCCTAAAAAGCCTTTCTATTGTTTAAAAC
>PVJX010003479.1:0-82500 GCA_004027295.1 Dolichotis patagonum | reverse complement strand
TATACCTCAAGTTGCCTACATTACACCACCTTAGGTATAATAGAAAACAATTACATTAAAATGAATGCCCTATCTCTTTCTACACTTCCCTATCTCTTTCTACACTTACAAAGGTAATCCATCCTTTGGTGACGAGTTACCATCTAAACTCAAAGAGAACTGTGATACAACTCACTACTGTGAATTCCTGAAACCAGAGTTCACAGTGTTGTGCACTCACAAAAGCTTTGAAAATGATGTTAATCAAGTAATTAACTTTACTGCTTAAACATGTGTCCATTATTTCCCTTGTTAAAAAAGCGATAGATAAAAAATAATGATGCCAAAAAGTCTCAGAGACACATTAAATCGAATTAGAATGCTAGTAGGATATAATAGAAGTAACACTGACCCAAGAGTCAGAAGTCTTGGGTTCTTGTCTCCATCTGTGAAAAGTCACTTAAGCTTTTGACCCAAATTTCTGTATCTGTCCACTAGATGGATTAAAACAGGCAATAGTCTAAACTCTAAAATCCTATTTTTAAAATAAAATTTAGTGAATACTAAAACTTCTTTAATATTTAAATACAATCCAGTTTTTCAGACTAATGCAAATTTATGTTGTGAAGCACTTGATGATGAATGTCACTGGCCACAATGTAAAATTTCATACTTATCTGCCAATATTAAAATAATTACCAAATACATTAAAACCATAGTGCTATTTTCAAATACCTTATATACAGCAGAATAGATCAGAAAAGGGATTTTACATTTAACCAGATTTTATAAGAACATTCTAGCTCCCCATGAACCGCATGTAAAGCTGATGGCATAATTAATTAATCTTTAATAGGTCCTTCAAAACAACCATCTTTTGGTCCAGCTCAATATATTCCATTAACACCTCAGCAGTAAACATGATTTTAAAAACTGAATGAGAGTTAAAAACAAAATATAACTTTCTGAAAAACTCATGTATCTAGAGAGTAGCATTAAATTGTGCTCAAAACACAGTACTTACAACTTTGACAAGGACTTTGGCATAACACTAAGCTAATGGCAGAAATAAGAGTATGGATCTCAAGTGCTGAACAAAAGCAAACCACAGGGACAGAAGAACACTGAAAAAACATGGAAGATAAAAGCGACAAATATAAAATTACCTCAGTATTGAGAAGCAGGAGAATAAATGCACTATTAAGCAATACATGCTTTTAAGTATTAATGGTTTCCTTTTCCAACTTACATTGACCATCCAGATAATTCACATATGGAAACACAATAACATTATCCATCTTCAACATATCAGTTATATAAATGGACATCAGTAGCATGGCCACATCATTTTGTAGGTTCTTTTTTCATTACTGCTTGGAACTACATTGCATTAAGCTATATAGATAAGTGATCAACCTGTTTTATTATAAGTATCCAAAATCAATAGTATCCCTAGTTAAAATTATGAATAGTGAAATTCTCTTAAAATAATTCCTCCTGACCAATTCCCATGCCACTTGACTCTGAAGCTATAATTCATTTCTCAGTCCCCTCTTCACTATGCAAAAAACAGAAGAAAACCCTGGAGGGGGAGGGGAGAAAGAGAGACAGACAGACAGAGATAGATATAGAGACAGAGAGACAGAGAGGAAGGAAGGAAGGAAGGAAGGAAGGAAGGAAGGAAGGAAGGAAGGAAGGAAGGAAGGAAGGAGAGAAGGCGGAGCAAAACGCCAGGATGCAACACATTAGCATGGCACAGTTGTGTGACCTTATCCCTGTCCAACTGTTCCTGAACTATCCACCTGACTTTATAATTAACCTTGTGCAAGGCTGACTTCCTTGAAGTTCCTAACCCCAGACTCCACTGTAGCTCCTGCCACACCCCTGCCTGGAATGAGCCACCCTTCCTTAACTGCCTGGCTCCCACTCATCTTCATATATAAGGCTATTTACCATAGTAACATTTTTCTGAATCAGCCAGACAGACTGGGCATTTTGTGATCTGAGCTTTCTCTAATTAAGGCAGGTTTTCTCTTGATCTTTTTATCATACCAACATAGCACTGATATATGTCAAAGTTCAACAGATATTTATGTAACATACAACTTGTTCCATCTAGTCACATATACCTCAGAAATTTCTCATAGTTTTATAAATAACAGACTGAGCCATTCTATTCCTCTCAACTTTTACTCCTATGTTCTTTACCTGTTAAAAGTGTCCAAATTGCCTTGTAAATACTCCTTCACCTTTAAAAGCCAAATCCAGCAGAACCAGAGACTTTCCTATAGTCTTCACAGGGTTCCCTCTCCTCTGCCCTTTCTCCTACAGTGGATCTTATGCCATAAATTGTTCTCTTCAGGTCTCTCAGCTTCAGGGAATCGCATAACTACAGTGTGCACATACCACTCTGCCACTGTGCCTGCACAAAGAAGACACTCCAAAACATTTGCTCAATAAGAAATGAATGAGGAAATTATAAATGAATGATTATACTTCCCTTCTATCTGTGTTATCTGAACCTCCTCTTACACATTTCTAATCGTCCCATACTTGGTCAAATCAAACAGCAACAGCCTTCAAAAAGTAAGGGATTTTAAGAAACAGATGAAAAGAAAGAAGGAAGCAAAGAACAAGTTAATGGGGGAAAACAATGACAGGACAAGATGAAGGAAGCCAGAAAGTGGCTACCCGCTATATTCTGTTGTGGAGATCTGGAGTGTTAAAGAATCCGGAGACCTCATGATAGGATTTTAAAATCACTAAACAATAGCCCTAAGTTACCGGGACACTGCTGCTTCACAGGGACAGACAGAGGCCAATGTTTTCAACTATAACATCAAGAAAGCATAATGTTTACTTCACTTCTATTTTGTTATGGGCTGATTACACTTGCTGGCCTCAGAGTAAACCTAGGACACCCCACCACCCATACTCTTCCTTGGCAAAAATTTAAGACAGTATTTCCACAAAGAAGGTAAACAGGATATGGAGATGACAGAGGACCACCCCTTTTAGCTGTAAGACAAGCTGGGTATGATTCCATTTCTCTTCCACTGTCCTAATTCTACCCCGCCATCTCCTTGACTGACAAAACAGTTCACTGGAAAATACACTAGAATCATAGCTGAGAAATAAAATTTATTATTTGACTTTATAATCAAGAAAAATCTCTTAAATTTTAAAATTATAAACTAATTCGGACATTAAAATGTTTTTAAATGTCCATGATTTAAATGATATTTCAAGGATTTTAACATCAGAATATATGATTAATGTTAATTTTGTATTCTTAAGTGTCTCTTCTGAGAGTAATCATTACATGGCATTTTAAAAACTTCAAAATGGAGACAAAATATATCATTGAATTAAAAGCAATAAAACAGTATTTGGATAAAATGAATATGTAATACTTCTATAATAAAAACATTTTAATGTTAATTTAAATGTTGCTTGCAAATCTTAGAGACGCTGCACTTTATGCTGTTACAATCATAATTCACACCAGTGCATAAAACAAACTTTTATATCTATATATCTTTAACGAAAACAATTAGCTGAACCAAATACTTATTTTATTTGGATACATCTGTAGATGTGATGGGTGTAATTAATTGTTCAGCTAAAAATGCAATTCCATGGTGCTTTTAATGATTTAGGTATACACAGCTTTAGTTCTGAGAGCAGACTAAAAATAGTGATTTTAATTTATTCCTGCTGCCTACAATTACCCACAACCATGTATTTTTAAATATTTCCAACCTAAAAAAATTACTAATTTTTGCCACTTGTGTTTATCTGCATTTAGACTTTGATTTGGATAAATTAAGCTCTCAAGTGTTCCTTGCTTTATGAAACTCTGCATGTTGTACACTTCAACACAAATAAATGACTTGTACCATTAGAGGTTTAAATAATGTAATGTATTTCATGCTCAGCCTGAAGCTGGATTCCAATGAAGTTGCTAATGCACGTAATGATTAAGTGTAACTCAAATACTAACTGTGTTGTTGAAAACATGACAGGCAATAATTTGGTCTATTATATTCTGCCATTTAATTGCCTAGTACAGACATTCTCTGACACGTTATGAAGCAATGATTTACAATTATTCAAGCTGCAAAGGTCAGAAAGTGACATTATAATCATCTACATAGAGATCCCTTCTAATGCACAAAAACTAGGTAATGCCACACACAAAAAAAAAAAGAGTTTTACTGCATTAGCAACTTTCTATTTAAGGTTTCTTAAACCAACTATGAATAAACAGTTCTTAAACACATTAATGCACAACTTTAAAATATCTGCAATCTGATCATGAACCAAGAGGTGACAGATTTAGAAAATGCCTTTATCATCTCCTGATTAGGTAAATCCTATTTATATTCAACTATTTAATTCCATACACATGAAACAAGACTAGACACAAGAGTAAACAACATGATCCCCAAATCACGTATACTGAAGTGCAATGCTGGTGAACGCAGGAATACAAAACTTAGGTATCATTTCCTAGGTTTATGAAAACCATAAACCTATTATTAGTTTTTTTATAATTCCTCTTAAAATACAATTTTATAATTCCTCTTAAAATTCCCCTGAAAATAAAAACACCTTAAATTTGCTCAACATTACACCTCTTATGCTACTGAAAACATAATACAATCTTTACCCTTTTAGGCACTTTTTTCCATCATACAAAAATGTTCAATTTGCAACCACTCAAGTAAGTGCAATAATTAACAACACATGAAAGAAAACCAACAAAAAGAGCAAAATCATTTAAAAGCATTATTTCAAAGTAAGTAGGAAGAATAAAACAGAGAGAGATGGGGGGTTGAATAGTAGACTACAAAGGCAAGATTTTGTGCAAGCAACTTTTTAAAAGAACATAAATTTGAGCAATAACAAAACAAAAGTGACTACTGAGAGGAAATAGGTAAGTTACATTTATTACATAATAGAGAAAAAAAACAAACTAAGTCAGTAGTGATTAAAAAAAATATGACAAAAGCAGACAAAGTAAAAAGGAGAGTTACAAGGGAAAAAAAGCAGTAATTCACCATTACTAATTGCATAATTTAAGCACATCACTAAAAGAATATGTGAAATTTCAAAGTTCCCATTTCTGAGGAAAACAAACAAGCCTGAGCTAACCAGTCTTACAAAGCTACTGAGATCACCAAATTAGATGTCTGTTAACCAAACCACAAATACTGTATAAATACTATTGAGTACAATACATACTATTACATGTATATATAATATACATATAGTACATATAATATATATATAGTGTGTATAATATATACTATTACACATACCCAGAGAGAATTAAAATACATTTAAAAGAACTACCAAAACATGGCGTCTAAAAATGACTTTTTCTGGTTACTGAGATGTTCAAGTTCTTGACTACTAAAACATAAAGGTAAGGCCCATGAATGTAATAAAAACATGTTTTGACTTATTTCTAACCATGAAATTATTCATTTCTACAAAAGGATGTTTTCCATTATTTTTCTTCCCATTAATCCCTAGCAGATTTATACATTTTCATGTTAGCTATTCATTAAAAGAGTAAATATAAGTATCTCTATATTCTATGAAATTCCTCTCTTGATCCTAATAATGCAAAAAAAAATGTACTGATAAACTATAGTGCTCAAAAATCTATTTCTCCTAAAAGCAAACATAAAATGACTCTTACATGTGGTTATCTATGACATGTACTTAAAATATGAAGCACAAAGCAGTGAATTTTTAAAATTTTTACCATGATCTGGGCAAGTAAACATTGCTGGGGTAAGAAGTTGAATTCTGTTTCTGAATCCTAATTAATTACATAACAGGAACTAAACTTTTAACACATTCAGCTCCTTAGGCCAAATTAACTCAACTGCATGATACAATGTGACTGAGATTACCAATGGAAGGAAGGGGAAAGAGATCATCTTAAAATTGATAGATTCAAAGAAAATCAATGTAGATCCACACAACTTATACAAAAGACAGCTTTTGTTAAGGGAGTCATTACAAAGAAACCTTAAAACTGGAGTCCTCATGAAAAACACAAAATATATTAGTTGATGAGCATCAATAATCTCTTTATACAGTATAAGATATGAAAAAGGTCCATTACAAATAATCTGAAACATTATTACTTATCTGATTCAACAAAACATATTACTTGTTGTTTCCATCAATTTCATTATTAAAAAAAAACTATTTTCCTCAAGAAAACCAAAAGGTTACTAAAGAGAAAAAAAATAGTATTGTACATAATAATTTCACTTTTAAAATGTGCCCTGCCCTAGTATTTTTAAATAGTATTCAATCAGGGCTACTTGAGAAGTAACCTCTTACAATTCAAATAAGGAAGAGATCATTAATAAACTTCTAAAAGACTGAGGATAAGATATTAACTACTGGAGAAAAGAAAACACAGTGTAGGACCTTCTGTTTGTGACAAAATTATAGAGTTAATGTACCTGAAAGATCACTTCACCTTTTAAATTTGATTTTATAAAATGTAAAATTTATAGCAATTAAAGCTAAATGAAGAAATGCAGCATGAGCTGCTTATATTCAGGAACTAATAGGTCCACTGAGCATTTCTAAGGTTATTTAGCCATCAATGATAATGAATTGATATTGTCAGTGATGTTAATGTACCAATGCTCTCTCATACTATTACTGTGATAGCCAATCCTCTACTTTTGTTTTGTGTTCCACTTTAATTTCTGAGTTATACACTGCACTATCCCTATGAAACACATGAAATACAGAACCTATGACAATTTTTGACATTACATTTCATTCTTGTTCAGTTTCAACTACACAGATCAATAAGGATTCTGCTATTTACTACAATTCTTCAAAATATTTAGCTTCACTGTGAAAATATCTACCCTGTTAAAATCATTGCCATGTAAATTTCAAATTAAATTTCATTTAAAAACAGAAAGAATTATCCTTTAATAGTCATATGAAATTCAATGGCTAGCATAATCTAAAATATAAAATATTGGGATCTACAGTGCTTATTCTGTAAACACACACACGTACCCTTTGGTAGCATTATGAAGCTCAATATATACATTATTTACTTATAATTCTGTATCTTGATAATCAAGAATGTAAACTATCAGTATAACACTTTAAGTTATACATAATGAGCAATTAGTTAAGCAAAGCTATATTGTTCAAATTATAAAATTAAAGCTAATCAATTATGAATTGTTTCAGATAAAATACTTCAGAAATTATTGTTTGAAAAGCTTCCTTTTCTCTTGTCAGGGTCTTAGTAACCCTAATTTTTAAAAAAATAATAAAATTTTAAAAAAGATGGAATTAGATTCCAAATAGCAGAATATATAAAAATCATATTATTTATTTCTCAGAAAGGGAAAGAAACCGCTTACTGTCACTCAACAGCAAATTTTCACTGGAGGCAGCGCTACTCTCTTTTCTATAACTCATATGGTAAAAACAATAAATGAGATATCTTTTAAGTTTCCAAGTCCTACAGCAATGAAAATGAACCATTTGGCACTTGACCCCTACAGCTAAAATCAGTAGTAACAAAACTCATTCTCTCACTGATCTTCAGGGGGCTTTAGGGCAATGGTTCATCTTCATTTACTTTAGCTGCAAGTCACTGAACCATCAATTCTGCCAAAGAATAAATCACAGACTGTGCTTAATAAAACTGCTTGCAAAGTTATTCGTGAAAATTATCTTAAGGGTCAAAAAATGCAACTGCATCTTGAGATAAAATACTATTCAACAAAAAGCAGAACCTGTTTCTGATTAAAAAGATATTTACATGGTAGAATCTTAAGAATCTTCCACTAAAGAAAAAAATAATATGAATATTGCATAACTTAAATGAATGTGTTGTGTTCTGTGAATTAGCCATAAGAACTCCAAGTCTCTTAGGTTTCACAAAGTATTTTTATATAACACACTTACTAATTTCTCTAACATAATAACATTAAAATATATTTTTAATCAGAAGTAGAGTATTACAATCCACCTCTGAATGTCCTATGATACACCATATATGTCACAGCATTTTAAAACCTCTTAAACATTTCTGCTAAATTAATTAGTTTTACATTAAGGCATCTCTGGTGCTTTTTATTAAATGTAACACATCTGAATGACAATTAAACATTGTGAAGGCTTCTGCAAAAAAAAAAGAGCCATTAACTAAAAAAGGAAACTAGTTTTGAAATAAAGTTATACAAAAATACATTATATACTTTTTTCAATCATCCCTCAAATAATCCATAATCAGTCATCTGAAATTAAATCTTTTCTTGTTTTCCTTATAGAATAAGTTCCTAGATTAAAAGAACCACTAATGTATTTAAAATTAAAATAGTATAGCAAAAGAAAAAAACATACATATATACTCCTAAAGCTATATTATGTATTTTTTATGTCATTAAATGGAATTTATAGTTCTCTCTGGCAATGTGAATGAACATCCTATAATTTAGCCAATTTACAGATTACAGGTTCAAATTGACCTTGTAGCCCATAAAATTGCTCATCTTCAGTACAGGATTAGAAGTGGGAGAAGAATGTCATAACTGTACTTAAGGAATTTACCATAACAATAGAAAGGAGGATACACATGCATAATTTTAGCCACTTTTACTCATATCAGTTTTAAATTCTGAAACAATGGATATCTTGCACTGGCTCCCTGGTTCACACAGTGAAGATGACTTCAATTTACTCACCCACAGACATGACACTTGTATTCCCTCATTCCAAGGTGCCTTTTCACATGGTTTCTGGCATCTCCAAGCTGAGCTGTTGCAAAATGGCATATCTTGCACTTGAATGGTTTTGAACCTAAACAAAATTAATATAGAATATGATTTGGATTTGAGTAATAGCTTATTGATAGTTCGAAAAGTGTTAAATCTTAAATCTTACCTTTAATATAATTAAGAATTTCTGTCCCCAAAAAGGAATAGTCACATCAATTATGGACTGAATATACCTGATTCCATAATTATTCTACCTGGAAGGCTTTAATGCTTTAGTAAGTATTACCTTGCAATATTAGTTTTTAAGATTCAAAGTCAAAAGTGATACAGTTAAGCAGCACTAAGCAGTTGAGACAAGCTAAATAATTTTAAATAGACCTCTTATGAGTTACAAAAATGTTTAACAGTACTCAATATTTAAAATGAAACATTTTAAAAGCATAAATGCATATACGCTATTGAGTGTCTTTAAAAGTATTATCACTGAGTACATTTCCTCATAGTCCTCCAGTTCTAAATGTATTCACAGTAATGATGGTATTTAAGATATTTTTCTGCCATTTATATCAAATGATTCCATATATTAGTATCTTAATAACACAGTGTATGACTACACAGTGAATAAATTATTGTGCTTTAATAATAATTTTATAGTAGAAAATATGTTGATTCAGCAAATCAAAAATATTAACACTTTATCATCAAACTCATAAACAAATATTTCAACACAAAAAGGAATAAAATATTTTCAAAATTTCATAAATTTGAGTGAAGATCAAACTTCACTCAAAAATGACAAAACAGTTTCAAAGTCAACAAAATTAATAATAGGTAAGATTGCAACAGTAACATTAATATTTAGTCAGTAGCAACAATACTGCAAGACAATTCTTTTAAAGCAGAAAAATATGTATATATGTACACAGAGACAATTTTGCAATTTTCTAACTATTACGTCTTCAAATACATAAACCAAAATCATAATGACACAGTTTAAATTCAATACAATGTTTCCAGATTTTTCATATCATGTTTAGTACCTATTTGGTGAAAGGCCACTTCTAATGTAATTATACAGAATATGAAATATGTGAACTTTAATAAATAAACAAAAAGAGCTCAAATAAAAAATTGCAATAAATTATATGTGATCAATGAACCTTTGTGTAGTATCCTTAGAAAAAAAATATCCTCCAAGAATACTTAGTTGAAATTGAAGCACTCAGTAAAAAATTCTAGTCTTAAATTTCAATTTAATTCCCAAAAGTTGACAAAAAAGTGAAGTATTTAATTTTAATCGCCCAACAGAAATAAAAAAAGTCAACAGTACTGAGCACAGGCAGACAAGGTTGAATATTTCACAGTTCAATGACAATGAAGCCAAATCTCTTAATACTTCCATTTCTACAGTTAGAAATAGATATAAAATATATTTAAAATGCACCTGAATGGTTATATCTAGTCAGGTTTATATGCTTAAATGTCAAAAGCAGGTTGAGATTGCAGCTTACAGCAATCACATTCTATCAATCATATCAGAAGCTACAGTTTATTTAAATGATTCTGATAAAACTAAGCCTATCACTACTTCAAAATACTACATGGAAAGACAGAATTCTACAATGTTTGAAAAGATAAGAGTGAGAAGAACCAATTTACCTATATCTTAAATTAAAAACCTTTAAAGGTAATGGGGCAATTAGGACTTTATTAAGAATACTACACTCAAAAAAACAAAGATAAAGTTCCCTCAATATCAATATGACAATCTGGGGCAATGAATGTAAAATATATCCCCTAGGTCTGAGTTTCGGCTTCACTCACACAACACCTGCAACTGTGACTTGTTCCGTCACAAGTGGCAGAGGCCACATGGGGCCAGATGTGGGGTCCTGTGGGGTTGCACTTGGCTGTGCATAGCTCTTTTACGAGGTACTCAGCCCTACAGGTCTCAGTGATTACTGCTGGAGTGTGTGGAAGACACACCAGTGAGTTATTCTGTTGGTTGCTTCACCCAGAGTCACTGAGGCCTTAACTGTCTTATATTCCAAGCAGGCTGTGTTAACATTTCCTTTCTGTGCCATAAAAATTTATATACTCGCTGAGGTAATACCTCTCTGTATAAGATAAAGAAAACCTATCCCTTTGTGTTTCCTAACTTATAATATTTCCATTTTCAAAACTAGGCCATTCATAATGCTCATAAGGCAAAATTTGTAAAAGCATATATTTCTAAATATCTTTAACTTACGTTACTATAAACTTCCAATATTATCTTAAATAGTTCCATTCTTTGGAACAGCATTATGCTCAGGAAACCTTTTGTTGTTGCTTTAACTCTGTGATGTTTTTTCAAAGGTAAAACTTAAGAGGCTCTCTAGCTTTCAGGTACCCTACCACTTTCCAGAAGAATTCCAAAGATTTGAAAAATGCATTCAGTAATCAGACCTATAAGATATTCCTCAGTTGCTTTCCTAATTGTCAAGTTTACACAGACATTCAGAAAGAGAAAAGGAAAGTGAAAGGGAAAGAGAAAAGGACAGGGACAGGGACAGGAAAGGAAATCTAGGCTAAACTGAGTTTTAGGTCTTAAAGGAAAGAAGTAAAAAGTAATGAAGTAACACATACATCATGTAATACTTCTCAACTATAGCCTTAACCCTGCAACTGTCCCTAAATATGTTAACATTTCATTCACTCATTCATCTGCTCATGTACACACTCATTCAACAAATTACGACAGCCAACTGTGTGTGGGGCACGTATAAAAGAAGTAGTGAAAGGAATAGAGTCCTGTGATCAAAGCCTGCAAATGCACTCTTCAGTGATCCATTTGTTTTCTAAACTGTCTCATACTGAGTAATAAACACTGCCAGCCCTAGTTGTAAAGTTTTCCGTGAAGTCACTTCCTATCTTCCTATATGTGAACATGTATGTGTCTATGGCAGAAGTGACCAGAGTACTATGAACATATAAATAAATGGCTTTAGCCCAGGTGCAGCATAATAGTATCTTCCATGTCATATAAAATAAGAGCTTTTAAAAGAATAATGCAATAGACAAAATGAGCAGCTCTGTCAGTCCTACTGCTAACACGAGAGAAAAGCCTCCTGGCTGGCCAGGCTGACTGCTTCTCATCAGCAAACATAAGGGGGAAACTTTGGGATTCAAAATTCATTTATTTCTTATAATGTGCTTTTATCACACTAAGGATGGGAAAGAAAAGCTTATATAAAATATGTAGTAAATCACAAAATATGAAAATAGGGACTGGAAGAGTAAGCTCTATTCCAGTTAACCATTAATAATGGTCCCTTCAGTACTATTTCAAAAGTCATGTATCAGAAAAGCAATTCATTTTAAGATGCTCCAAGAAAAGAGAAAAAGAAAAAGAAAAAAAACCTAGATTCAAATCTGGAGACCAACTTCCCCAAAAATTGACTTGCAAAATCGAAATGATAGACTGGCACTACATATCCAGGAAGGGGATTCTCTGTGGTGATTCAAAGCACAATAAAAATATATCAGCTGATAAGAGGAACACAAGATGTTAAACAAAAAAAAAGTATGCTAACTTTTACTAAATGTTACAATCAATGATGTAACTTATATAAGTAGGGTTACTTTGCCACATATTGATAGTTACCTCACTTTCACATCCACATTAACTTGATTTTAAATGCAATTAATACATATAGTCAAGGAAGACTAATGGACTACATTCTGCACTTAACCTGGTGGACATTTTCAAATGGCACAAGTGACCAGTGCAAACCTATTTTGCATTGTAAACGACTAAATAAATCTTAATGGATTAAGAATGATCAGCTATCAACACACAAGGGAAATTAAGTGCTGAAATGCTTACATTGATTATTTTAAATTATTAGCCTTACTCTGTTCTTGAATTTGTATGCTTTTAGTGAGCTTTAACACATTTACAAGACTTATTGACTATAATTACAAGAGAATTCAAGTAATGGACACATCAATTATAGGCAACATGTCTTGACCAGACAGTTGCATAAAGAATTCTAAAAAGAGCTCCATTAGCATCTTCCTCTTAGTTTTATTCAGCCTTATCTGCCTTAAGAGGGCATATTAAGAAAATACATATTTTCTGTGAATGTGAACAGGCTTAATTTCTAAAACTGTATCATTTCAGAAAGTGACTGCAACAAGATACTGACAGAAGTATTAATAAGGCAAACAAATACGTATTTAAACTTACTCCAAAATACAGATCTATCTGTTTTGAACAGTTGAAGTTGAAATCACAAGTATAATATTTATATTTATGTAGATTAACCTTATATAAGTTGATTTTTTTCTTTCTTCAGTTGAAAACTTTTATCTATCTTTAATCACTCTGTACTAGTAATAAGGCTCCATACTTTATCTTTCTCCTAGTAACCATGCACTAAGTTTCAAAAACTGCATGAATTTAAAGTATAGTTTTAATAATAAGCCATTATTTAAAAGTACAGTAAAATAAACCTTACAGTTTTAATGAAAATATGTTCATTGAAATGTGAATTTATTATTCAAATCCACTCATAAATTCAACCATGGAGACAGAACTTGTCTAAGCAGAGCACAATGATTTAGAAAAGCTGTCTATTTAAAATAAAGAATGTATGGCAGGTTTATAGAAACAGTGCCTTGAATTTTTACATAAATTTAGAACAGTAGCTTATGCATTTTCCACCAAAATTTTTTAATTTCTCCCTAAAATTAAACGTTAACATGGAACACTAAATGTGACAGAGTACAGAAACTAAATCAAGTGCCATCTCTGTAAAAACCAAATCCCTAGTACATATTAACTTAAAAATTGTTGAGTAATTTTGATCCTTGAAGGTAGAATCTTGTTGCCTAATGATATAGCTGTATATAAAGTATCTGACAATGAATATTTTTAAATTCCTAAAATTGTAAGAAATTGTGTACTAAAAGACAAAAACTATTTAATATGTCCTCTCAAATCACAAAGTGTCACTTAAGGAATACTTTGGAAATCCAAGTAATTAGGACTTAAAATAAATGAAAAATTTTGAAAGACAGAGTTTAACACCAGCATCAGAGGAGGAATGAGGCTTTTTGACAAAAGAAACTTGTCAGCTAAGCTGTCTTTGACTCACTAAGGCTTAATTACCCTAGAAATGTTAAGTGTCAGCAGTAAGTTATTACAGATTCTTAGAGCACCACACAGCAGTGAAATTTGAACTAGGTGGATGGCCAACAAGCAATTGTCGGTGGGGTTCCATATCTGGGTAGGAACAAATGTTCTAGCTTTCTTATTACTTGCATTTTATAGGCAAACAGGCTTGCTGCAAAGTTTACATACCTGTATGTGTGCGAATGTGAGCCAGAAAGGCCATTGAATTGCTACTTCGACACATCTTTCCACAGTACTTGCAAACATTTCCCTGGTTTTCCTCTCTCTCGCGGTTGATTTGTTCAGTGTCTTCCATTATATACTTATTCACCTCCCTCAACAATTCCTCATGCTGTCCTTTAATATGTAGAAATAAATTCTGTTCGGAATCAAAGGGCTCTGTACACTTGACACATTTAAAAGTGGCCCCTCCCTCTGGAAGTTCTTCTACACTGGCCTGTTCATTTCTCATATGACCAGCACTAGCCAAATGTTGGTGAAGGTTGCTTTCTGTATAGAATGACTTCCCACAGAGTAAACAATGAAAATGTTTCTCTTTTGTAGGGTGCTTCATGGCTATGTGGACATTCAGTCCACTCAGTCCATCTGCTAAGAAGCCACAATCATCACAACGGATTCGTGTGGACTCGCTAAAGGAACTACCTTCAGCTTTCTTCTTTTTCAAGCCTTGAGCACAGTCTTTTGAGGGCAACTCACTAATTCTCATGCCCATTCCCAGTAGACCCTCTTCTGGTTGGTCTATCAACTCACCATCTTCAGCATTCTTTATTCTAATTATAGAAGAATCAAACCGGCCAAAACTGTACATAGCTTGCCCTTTATCATTAATACTGATTATAGTTTCATAAACATCATTACGTTCAACAGTGCTTTCAGAAACAGGGCCATCCTCTTCCAAAATAATTTCAGTTTCATGTTGTGAATTTATCAGAATTTCCTTATTCTCCAGGACAGAATTTGCTTGCACATCTTTCAAATCTTCTGAACTGTGTGCACATTCAACTTTGTTCTGATCAGTGCCATCCAGGTTTAGTTGCTCTCTTGATGTCATCATAGAGGTAGTACCTTCAGCGGGCTGCCCTCCACTGATGACTCCAGAACACGGGTATTTGTCAAAGACTTTACCTCTGCTACTTTCTGCATTTTCTCCATTGCTTTCACAACGTGTACTTGAAGCAGTTATGTCATTCAACATATCATGGTTTTTCTTTTCTGTCTCACAATTCAAATCTGAGCTTCCTGAATTTTCATTTTTAAATCCACTTGGGGAGCCAAAACTAGAAGAAATATTAACAGTTACCATCTCAGGTTTAATATCTTTCTCCTTGACAAGGGGCTGCTGGAAGGTCTCACAAAACGAATGGTTTTCATTGAGATTAGATTCTTCCTCAGTTTCAATTTCTACAGAGTTAGGACAGAGTACTTTAGATATCTCTAAATTAGTATTCTCATCTATTATAGAACAGCCAGCATTTCTAGATTTCAGATTATCAGATGTTTGTTCTGAAATGATCTGAAACTCTGCAGTGTTTTGTGACTGCTCCTCTTCAGTTATGACGATGTTTTTAGACATTTCTGTAGAATCTGCTTCTACATTAGAAGAGCTGAGATAAGACTGCCTTTTCAATTTGTGCTTCTCTGTTGCTGCATGCCTTGTCATCTCTCGACGAGTCACTGCATAGTAATCACAAGCCATGCAATAAAACTCAAACTCTTTTGTATGCTTCCGTTTCACATGCAGCTCTAGAGAAGCAGAAGAGTGAGCATTAAACTCACAGTGTAGACATTTATTATCACTTGTACCTGTAACATCTCTCTGGGAACATGCATCACCAGGCTGGAGATGGTCCTCTGACTCTACAGATATTTGGTCCTTTTTATTAGTAAAATGGCTAGTACCTTCTCCCTCTACAGAATGAAATGCATTTTCAACTTCAACTTCAGCTGGATTTCCATGATCATCTACTGGCTTTTCTAAAACAGAGGTCTTTGACTCCACTAACTTGTTAGCAAGTTCATCTAAATTATTCAATGCTGACTGGGTATTCTTTTTACAAGCCTCAAGATTTGCCCCTTCAGGACCAATAATGATATCTGAACTTTGCTTCCCATTTGCTTCTATTTCTACTCGTCCTTTATGTTTCTTGGTGGCACAATGACGCTCCATATCTCCCTTAGTTACTGTGTAATATTTACATACTTTGCATAAATAGCTATATTGGTGACTGTGTTTACGTCTAATATGCACGGTCAAATTTGTAATACTGGAGGCCAAAAGACCACAATGTGAACATGTCCTTGAGATGTTGCCTTTGGGTCTCCCTCTCTTTGGAGCAGTGGTCAAGGCTAAATCATTGTCTTTAGTAGTAACTCCAGATTGTGACAATTCCTTAGGCATTAGTATGCTCTTCTCAAGATAAGTATGCTCCTGTAACTGCACACCTATGTGGTCTTCATTCCTTCCACTTCCAGAAATGTTCAGGTCTTCTTTTTTATCATTTGCACCAATACATACCCTTTCAATGCACTCTTCAAAGCTTAAGCCAATATTATTTTTCTTGGCATTCTCAAGATGCTTGCTTCTTTTAATGTGTTTCTCCATTCCTTCCTTGCTCAATGAATAAAGATTGCATGCTTTACAAAGAAAATGATAGTCCTGACCATGCCGAAGCTTTATGTGTCTTGTGAGAACAGTAGAAGATCTTGTTTTATAAAAACACTTCTTACATTGAAACTGGGGCTTACTTGAGTGCCTTACTTCATTACCATGGCTTACTCTAGATTTAATAGGTTCTTCCTGAGCTGCTTTCCCTGATTCAGTCATAGAAGGTTTTGGCTTTTCTAATTCTAAAGTACTTAAAGGTAAGGTCTGTAAAACCAAATCACTGTTCAATGATGCAGAAGTCTTTGGTTGAACCAATAAACTAATATGTTTCTCAGTTGCATTGTGCTCTTCCATGTCATTCTCAGACAAGAACAAATCACAAGAGTTACAAAAAAACCCCATCCCATGCTTTTCCTTCATGTGATCTCTAAGATTTACATCATTCAGAGAAATAAAGGAACAACACTGACAACTCAGTACAGAAGAAGTTTGCTGATGCTGGTTATTGTGCAAATGTTCCTCTAAGTCCCTCCTTGATTCACCAGAAAAGTCACACATCTGGCAATAAAATTTCATCTCTTTTGCATGGCACTTTTTCACATGGATTTCCAAATCTGTCCTATTTGTAGCTATATGGTCACAATTTGTACACGTATACACCATCTGATGGTCAGGACCTGGCTTCACTGTTGAGTCCAGCTGCAAGGGATCCAGAAGACAGGAGCTTATTTTGTCCTGCAACATTTTTGGGGTGTCTGAGGGAGGCACACACAGATTCTGAACATCACTGTTCACATCTTGGTGTTTCAGCACTGGCTCTGCATCATTTGTTTTCATCTGTGTTCTAAAATGTTTCATATATATCCTCTGGGTTTCAGTTGTGCCTCTTTTATTAATTCCTGAAAGATTAAACCTTTTCTTTGCCTGGCCCTTCAAGATAAAAGTGCCACTTGATCGCCGAAAGCTATTACTCAACACTAGAATGTTTCGTTCAGGCCTTGGCCTCGAGGTTACACTGACACTATGTGGTGTCTGTAGGATATTTTTGGTAGATTCTGATTTATCTAAAAGATCCTCTGAGGTTACATCTCCTAACGTTTTGTTCTGCTCTTCAAGATTTCCACCTGTACCAAGAGAGGTAACATTTTCTTCAACAATCTCTGCTTTTTCTGATAAAGTATTATTGGACGGCACCATTTCAACAAGGAGCTCATGGCCACTGCCACTATGCTGAGAAATGCTTCCTCCACAGTCTTTAAATTTGCTCCCAATGTTTTGTAAATCTTTTGAATGCCTATTCTTTGTTCTTGGTTTTGCTCGAATAGTCTTGATTCCTGTTGTACATGTTTTTTTAGGAAAAGGTTGTTTTGTTAAGATCTGTACAAATCCTCCACGAGCAGCAAGATTCTGTCGCCGGAGATGTGTTTTGCCAAGATAGTGTGCATTCAACAGGTTTTCTTCTACACACTGGAAGCCACAAAGATCACAAGAAAAGACTTTCTGTGATCCATGTGTGTGTTTGATATGGATATGGAGAGCTGTGCTGCTGTCTGCTTTGTGGTTACACTGACAGCAGGCATGTTCTTTAACCTGCTGCCCATGACATTCAGCATGTTTTTCCAAATCCGAGCAAGAAGAAAACAAATGACCACATATACTACACTTGAAAACTGTATCTACATTTCCAGTGGTGCAACTAACACTCATTTCTTTCAGGGGGAAAGGAGATTCTCTTTCTGCACCCATTTCCTGAGCAGACTTGCTTTCAGTGTCTGTTTTCAGAGAAACAGCATCAAGAGTATCACAAGAGGATGACATGGCATTTGAAAGATCTGTGCCTCTGTCTGAGCAGTCCTTCAGGAAGATCTCCTTTCCTGTTTCATCTAACAAGACACCCACTTCTGAAGCTGAGCTTATTGGAGTGCTGAATCCACAGGTGCTCTCCTCTGCAGATTTAAGAGGCTCTGCCTCCTCTAGTCTCATTCTTTTGGCAGCATGATTATTTCTGTCTTCCTCCATAGTAACGTCCAAGCTGGATGACTCTGAAAAGGCTCGTTTGCTTGTGAAATTCTCAGAGGAATGTGCTATCCCATCAGATATAGGCCCACAATTTTCATTAGTGGATGAAACACTTTTCAAGTCTTTTGTTTCCTTGTTTATATTTTCATCCTCATCATTGTCAGGTTTATTATCAGAATCCATCATTAATAAAATGCTGATGATATTTCTTGTATCAAAGGAGGCTTAACTGGCATTGAAAACCTGTGAAGTAAATAAACATGATGTTCAGCCATTGAATGAAAAGAAAATGCACACGTCAGTCTGAAACTGGATAATAAAAATACCATGAAATTGGCCTTATATAATTTCCTTTATACACTTAGAATGTGAGCACATGTATAAAGTTCTTTATGAAAGCATGCAATCTGATTTGTAGAACTCCACACCATACCACTACGACTCAGAAAGCAAAATGATGATACCCCTGAAAGAAAAAACAGATATTTTCAGACAGCCTACAAAAAAGAAAATATCAAACAACAGAACTCATTCTTCAATTCTCTACCCCAGTAGAATTCAGTTGATTACTACATACATACACATACACACACACACACACACACACACACACACAACCAAGAAGCTCTCCTTTCAAATCACACTGCAAGGGATTTAGTTCAGTGGCACAGTGCTTGCCTGGCAAGCACAAGGTCCTGAGTTCAATTCCTGGTATCAAATTACATTGCAGTGAACTCCCACTTTGTAAAATAGATGAGAATAAAACCTTTAAGACAGAAGTCTAGAAATTAAGACCGCCTCCTTCTCCCAACAGAAACCTAAATCTTACTGTCAAAACAGTCATTTCCCCCAAAGCACTATGCTTTTTCTAAATAGATCCCAGTTAACATGATGCACTATATATTCTCAACACACATCACCATACATGCTGCTCAAGGTTTTTTAGCAGTGCAAATCCACTGCTCTTCCAGGTGCCAATTATTAACCTTACCTCACACTAATTTTGTGTTGGCAGATGGTTAATGGCATTGGTACAGGAGAATTAAAATAAATTTCAAGAGAAAATTTTGTATTAAATAAAATATCCTAAATCAATATTATTGATTTTTTATGATGCATAATTAAATTGAAACCTATCATTTTCCATTTACTTTACACTATGATTGAAATTTTCAGATAAATGCTATTTAATTTTAATAAAAAATCATCAACGTATTACAGTCTGAAGATAATGACACTTATTTTAACTATTCTACTTATTTTTTGCATGATGATGACAAATAAAATGAAGCCTGTGATTTTGATTCTAAGAGTAAGGAAGAAAGAACAATGTATGAGACACAGCATCAAAACCAAAAACAATGGAAGCAAAAATAGGTAAATTGGATTCATGAAAATGAAAAGCTTCAAAGCACACTATGTTTCAATAGCAATAAACGTAAAAAAAAAAAAAACACAGAATGAGGAAAAAACCTGCACATCACATATCTATATATCTGACAATTTGCATTAGAATATACAAAGAACTCTTACAACTCAATAAATCTAATTTCCAAATAAGCAAGGAATCTCAATATACATTTGTTCAAGAAAACTACAGAAAAGGAAAATAAGCACATGAAAAAAATACCTGTCATTTGCCATTAGAAAAAAGCTAATCAAAATCATAAGGTGATAATGCTTGCAATTCTGGAAGATGGCTATCATCAAAAAGTCAGGTAACAAATGTTGATAAGGGTATGTAAAAACCAGAACTCTCATGCTTTGGTAATGAAACATAAAATGGTGCAGTGATTTTGATACTGTCAAAAATTAAGTATGTAACTGGAACTTTATCGAGCAACTCCAATCCTAAGTATATGCCCACATAAAAAACTGTATACATGTTTAATAGTAGCATCTTTCATAACAGCCAAAAAAAATGGAAACAACAAAAGATAATACATAAATACAATGTGGTAGATCCATATGGAGGAATTTTTTTTTTTTTTTTTTTTTTTTTTTTTTTTTTTTTTGGTACCGGGGATCGAACTCACGACCTCGGGCTTGCAAGGCAGGCACTTAAGCCACTGAGCTAAATCCCCGGCCCCATATGGAGGAATATTATTCTCCCATAAAAACGAATGAAATGGAACCTTGGAACCTTAGAAACACTGCACTAAATGAAAGATTACACATGGTATGACGCCTATTATATTAAATGTAAAAAACCTAGCAATCCATAGAGAGAAAAATCAGTATTCTTTACAGCTTGGAAGCAGGAGAAAGGCAAAAAAGATAGATGAAATCCAAAGGTTATCAGGTGTTTGAAGTGTTTAAATGTTTTAAAATGTACTGTGATTATAATCGCACATATGTATGACTATACTAAAATATCTCAATAAAACACTTAAAATATGTAAGTTGTGTCACACCATCTATACATCTGTAGAATAAAAAAGAGAAATGTACAAAGTTGTATTACAATTATAAAAAACTTACACAAAACTATGGGTGCAGTAGCACAGACCTCTAATCCCAGCACTCTGGGAGGCTCAGGGAGGAGGATTCCAAAAGTTCAAGCCCAAATCTGAACACCTTAGTGACTTAAAAAGATCCTATCTCTAAATGAAAAAATTAAAAACGGCTAGGGTGCAGCTCAATGTAAAGGCCCTAGACTTAATTCCCACACAAACCACACACACACACTTTCACTTACAAAATGTTCAACATTAGATACTGTTACGGCTTGTGTCTAGTTGTCCCCCTTAAGCCTCATGTGGTCACAGGTGGGGCTTTTTCAGAGGTGGCTGAATCCAGAGAGTGTGGTACTAGGATTAAGAAAGTGTGACTAGGAGATGGTGAAAAAGATGGCGGACTGGTAGGTAGCAGGAGAGAGACGCTCTCTGAGAAAGACAGCTCAAATGCCAGAATAAAACACCCTGGCGAGACCCAAACAGAAAGAGATGGACTGTCACAACCCAGGAAGAAACTGAAGTGCAAACACTCGCTCAAATATGAGGTCTTGGGGCTACTATTAGTGAAGATAAGATCAGCGAGCACGGCGCCGTCCTCAAGCCGCCTGAATTCCCGCCCGACCTGAACAAGTGATCCACACCGAAGCGACTGGTTTGAGCCGCCAGAGCATGGAGCTGAACAGCCCTGCATGCAGCTCACCCGGACCGACCCTGCACGCGACCCACCCAGAGGCACCGTGAATTCCCACCGCAGCTGCACTGACGTCGGAGGTCGAAGAGCCCTGCAGTTCTTGGGGACTGGTATCAACACGCAGTGAGTGATGGGAATAAGACCCTCCCATGGGAAAGGGGAAACCGACTGGACGACATGTTGGATTTGGGCAGGGCAGCCCTAACTCCATAAGGAAGTGGCTTCAGCTAGTTGCTCCCCTCGCCAAGCGGATTGGTGGAATCTGCTTGGAATAGGCCGCGCCCCTAGCAGGGACCCAGTGAGTCGCTACAAATTACTTTCCTGAGATCAGTGCACACTGACACAGTGAAGGCCTGAAAAGGTTGACTGGCCCTTTGCAGTCAAAGAGGGGAGGGGAGGAGCTAGTGCACACTGCCCGAGGGTGAACTCTAATCTCTGATAACCTGTTGAAGAGGGCTAAAGCTCCTAGCCTGCACCCTCTAGAGAGCCTTAACCAACAAGAAAAGGGTCTGGGAATTACACTGTACACTTGTATGGAAGGAACCAAAAACATGACAAAAGAGAGAAATAAGAAAAAACTCCCAGCCCTCAACCCTGAGGGCATTGATCCAGCAGAGGTAAATACAAAAGAGATTGAGGGCAGCAAAAATTCAACATCAAACACAGCGTTAGCGGACATAAAGAGATATCTTCAGGACCTTGTAAGCGGGACCAAAACTGAAATATTAATTCAAATTAAACAAGAGATAAGTAGATTAATAAAAGAAGAGCTGGGCACCTCTCAAGAAGACACAGACAGAAGAATGGAGGAACACAAATGGAGAGAAAAATTTAATGAAGAATTCAGAAAAAATGTAGAATTCATGAAGCAGATTCAAAGAGATTATCAGGAAACCAAAGACTCCATAGAAAGCTGGCAAAACTGCTTGAAAGAAACCAAAGATAGACTATCAAAAATTGAACACAGGCTAGCAATATGGGGTCATGAAAGGGAAGATCTCTTAAAAATAACAAGGGAGCAGGCAGTAAAGATACAAAGACTGGAAGATGACAAGAGGATCTATCACTTAAGAATAAAGTATGTGAATGAAGAAGCAGGAATCAAATCAAAGGAATTACAAAGGTTATTCACAGAAATTATTAAGGAAAATTTCACAAGCATAGAAAAAAGAAATGATATGCAGGGGTATGAAGCATACAGAACTCCAGCCACCTACAACCAAAACAGAGCTACACCCAGACACATAATAATCAAGATCCCAGAAATTCAATATAGGAACAGAATATTAAAAGCCATCAGAGAAAAGAAACAGATCACCTATAAAGGCAAACCCATCAAAATCACGGCAGACTTCTCGACACAGACACCATCAGGTCAAGAAGAGCTTGGAGTAAAGTAATTCAAGCGCTGAAGGAGAAGAATCTCCAGCCCAGATTGATGTATCCTGAAAAACTCTTTCTAGAAATTGATGGAGAAAAAAGATGCTTCAATAACAAAGAGGAACTAGGAGAATTTGTGACCACCAGTCCAACCCTACAAAAAATACTGAAGGCCATTCTAGGGAGAGAGAACAAGAATAAAAGCATTTCAGGAACAGTGGCAGAGAGGCCTCAGTGAACGAGGCAGATAGTGGAGTGGAAGAGAAAAATAGACTATCAATGGCAGAAAAATAGAATAGCAGAAATGAGGCAGAGAAGATTGGCTATAATCTCTAGTATAGAGGGCCTCGAAATACTAACAGAGAGAAACACAGGCAGAGTAGATCAGGAGATAGAGTCCATTGAGATGCTCTATATAGAGAGGCAGTGGAACCCAAAACAAGCAGTGCACCCCATGGGAATGAAAGGGGAAGAAGTGTCTAAAAAAGGGAGGCATAGGATATTGTTAATGGGGTAACAAGATTTAAAATTTACATTATTCTCACCACTCTGCTTGGATGGATTATGTGCTGTTCCAGTTTGTCTACTTCCACTAGACTTGAGGACATGGTCAGCTATCCCAAAAATAAGAGGACATATTATTGTAATCATCCCTAATTTCCTATCAAATTAATCTGAAGCACTTTATAACTTAAATACTGTCTTATTATGACTGATCTTATTTGAATCTGGTTTGTTAGATTGCTACTTTGTATTGACTGATTTTATTTAAATCTGTTATGATTGATAGCATCAAGTCTAAGAGTATAGGCAACTACACTGAAGATGACAAGATTCACTAAGATACCCACTTTGGTTTGATTATTACTTGCTTTTGAAGTCTTATAATGTCGCTAATGCTTTGTTTTAATTAATGTTGTTATACACTGCTGAGACATCATGGTAACCACTGTAGATCACCTTGTATTGCGGTTTTATGTGACATTTCTGCCTCATGCTTTTCTAGGAATTGTTTTGTTGTATCTTGCTTTGTTTTGTTTTTCCTGCTAATACAGAAATAATAGATATACATGTGGAGACTCATGCATGTGTAGAGCTTATAAACAGTTTACAAAAACCAACTATATAACACATGTTGAAATGAACTACTACTTTGAAGAAAAGGAGACACTACGATACCCAGTGCTGACTCCATAATATCATGATGTGAAGTCCGGCAAAACTATCACTTTTCGTTCGAAGTGATCTTAACTTGCTTTGTGTTGTTTAAGTTCAACACACATTAAGGTATGGACAGCTGTTTTGAGGAGAATGAGAGACACTATGACAGCCATTCTTGGCTTCCCTAATGTCTGGTCTTAAAGACCTGAAATGACCTCCTCGTCCTGCTCAGATTAATTCCATACTAGGTTGTTTCATGTGAATTCCCTGTATGTGACAATATGGACAACTATTTGGAAGAAAACAAGAGTCAATATGATAGAGATTGAATATCTCCAATTGTCTAGTTTTGAAATTTTTGTCTCTTTCATTGCTTTCTTGTGATCTGCTTTGCTCTGTTTTGTTGTGTTTAATTTTACCCTTTTGATATAATTGCATGTATATTTGAGTGGGTAAGATGGATGACCATGTTGCTGTTTTTGTCAGATCGTGGAGCAGAACTGTTAACAGTCTCACTGTTTGAATGTCTACTTTACATGTTTTAACTTTATAATTTGAACAACTATTTCCAAGAAGTCAGTATGTAATTTGTCAAACAATAATTTCTTAGGTTTTTTTGTTGTTGTTCTTTTCCTTTTTTCCTTGGAATACTGTATTGTTGCTACCCTTTATTCTGTTTTGTTTTGTTTTGTTTTGTTTCTCTTTCAATAAAATTATTTAAAAGAAAAAAGAAAAAAAGAAAAGAAAGTGTGATTAGAGGACCAGCAGCGGTGCGCAAGGCTGGGCCCCCCCGAGCCTGCACCTTCCGCACCCCCACAGTCCCGCCATCCACTGCAGGACACAGGACCTCCAGAGAGACACAGGACCTCCAGCAGGACAGAGGACATCTAGCAGTATGCAGGGCCAGGCCAAGCCAGTCTCTTCTGTGCCGCTGCCATCCCACCGCTGCCCTCTAGGATGCCCCACCTTCTGGACCTAGGACTGCTGATGATCTTTGTCTCCCACTCTTCCCCCCAGAACCTTGGAACACAGTGGATTACCCATGCTGTGTTGATGTAAGACTCAGTAACCCCTCATCCAAACATATGACCTCAGCAGCTTCCATCAATGTGGTGAGTCTGCCCCTAAAATAGGAATAGTTTGTCACCTTCAGTGAGTACACAGGAGCAACAGCCAAGCCTCCTCCAGAAGTAGAACCTTGGCGAGCTTGGAAAGACTGTGGGTGAGTTCATCTTCCACACAGAAAACATCAGGTAGGTTGAGGAGGATGCCAATAAGGGCTCCTCCAACACGGAGAAAATCAGAAGGGCTTATGAGACACCCAGTGACACAGCAGGGCCCCAACCGAGATAAACATTATAGACAAGGAGATCGGGTGACCTAGAGTAACCCGAGGATACAGTAACAGCAGGAACTAAGGGTTGATTTACATCAATACTCCTAGGTTTGTCAGCCTAGGAAGAATATAGGACTCACCCAACAGGTGCGGCACCCAGCAGTTGGACAAACGTCAATCACACAGTCGGATCCTAAGACACACACTACCAATAGGTTAGACTAGTGGGATGGAAAGACCAAATATTAGCCCGAAAGGTGAAAATGACAAAATGAAAAAGCAAAATCCAATCTCAAACATCTAGTCCATCAGGAGCAAGTAAAGGAGACGTTGAAATAGAGAACTTTAAAAGTCACGCACCAGAAATCTCTGAAAAGACAGCAAGTGAAATAAAAAGACAAATCCATGAGGCTGTAGAGGAAATGAAATTAAAAGTAATCTCCCAAGTAAAGACAGAAATAACAACCTTAGTAAAGCAGTTGATCAGCGAGCTAGAGAAGAAATATATTTAAAAAGTACAGGAGCATGGGAATCTGATTGAAACCTTGAATGACAACATAGTAAACAAGCAGAATGAATGAAACAAACTCAAAGAGATATCCAAGAAACAAAAATTCTATTGAAAGCTGGCAGAACCGTTTAAATGAAGCTGAGGATAGAATTTTGGACCTTGATGACAGGATCGCAATTAGCAATCATGAAAGGATAGAACTTTTAAAATAAAAAAATGACATTCCAGCAGCTTCAAGAAGATGCCAAGAGAAACAATATAAGACTAATAGGCATCAGTGAAGATGCAGGAGTCAATGAAAATGACATAGGTAAACTGTTCACAGCAGTAATAGCAGAAAATTTCACAAACATGAGGAAAAAATCTGATACGCACATAAGTGAGGCATATAGAATGCCAAACAGTCACAACCAACATAAACCTACACTCCGACATATAATAATTAAGATCCTAGACATACAACATAAAAAGAGAACACAAAAAGCTGTTAGAGAAAAGACACAACTCACCTATCAAGGAAAACCCATTAGAATCATGGCAGACTTTTCAGCACAAACCCTCAAGTCAAGATGAGCTTGGAGTGAGGTGTTTCAAGCCCTGAAACAAAACAACTTTCAACCCAGATTGATGTATCCAGCAAAACTTTCTTTCAAATTTAATGGAGAAACAAGATACTTCCACAACAAAGAACAACTGAAGAAATTTATGTACACCAAACCAACCCTAGAAAGAGTATGGAAAGATATACTACATAGAGATAAAAATCATTACCATCTCCAGAACAACAACAGAAAAAAACCAGGCAGGACAAGCAATTAAACAAAGGGGAAAAGCAGAAAACAAACAACTGGAACATAACATGGCAAAGTTGAGCCAGTACATATCAGTTATATCCATAAATGTAATGGCCTCAATTCATCTATCAAAAGACACAGGTTGACAGAATAGATCAAGAAACAGGACCCCACAATATGCTGTATACGAGAAACACATCTCACTCAAAAGGAAACCCATAGATGAAAAGTCAAAGGATGGAAAACAGTATTCCATGCAACAGGAACCCAGAAAAAAGCAGGGGTAACTATTCTGTTTGCAGACAATGTGAACTTCCCCCCTAAAATGATTAAAAGAGACAAAGATCACTACATACTTGTCAATGGAAAAATTCAAGAGGAAGAAGTAACAATTACAAATATATATGTACCAAATACAGGAGCACCCAACTATATAAGACAAATACTAATGGACATGAAAAACCAAACACACAAGAACACAATTATAACAGGGGATCTTAATATCCCACTGTCACAAAGAAATAGATCAACTAGACAAAAAGTCAGCAAAGAAATAATAAAACTGAATCATACCTGTAAGCAAATGGACTTAGTAGATGTTTACAGATTATTCCACCCAACAACATTAGAATATACATTCTTCTCAGCTGTGCATGGGACATTCTTCAAAATAGACCATACAGGAGTTCCGGTGACCTGGGGAAGGTTGCAGACCTACGTTCTGGCTTTTGAGTTTCTGGGGAGCTACTAGGACACTGGACTGGGTCCAGCAGATTGCAGGGCCTCAGTCAACCATGCTCAGTGGTCTTGATTCAGTCCAGGAGGCAGAAACCTTGCACGAGGACTCTGGGCTCAATTGGGCTGGCCTGGGGACAGCTTGAGACCAGCACTGTCAGCTGTTGAGTTCATATCCACAGCCCTAAGACAGGGGATTGTGCCCCGGGGGTTTCTCTGGCGCCAGTTCTCCACACCCTGCTTCCGCCTCTCAATTTAGGGAGCCAAGTACCTGCAGAGGAGCTGAGACTACTCCAGTAGCTGAGGGTGCAGTAGGATACTGGCGACACACCCAGAGGAAGCTTTGGAACATCACTCAAACCAAGGAAATAAAGAAAAATGATGAAAGGAAAGACCAAAAGGCAGGTTCAAATCACGCCATCCCAAGAAAGCCTGGGAGCAATGTACATAGAAGAAAATAGAAGCCATACACCTGAAATGATATCAACTTAAATAAAGAAGCAAATAGAGGGAGCTATGGAGAAATTCAAATTAGAAATAATTGCCCAGGTAAAAGGAAAAATGATAAAAATAGTGAAAGAAATAGTGAACACATCTAGTGAAGACACAGCTAAAAAATTAGAGGAACAAAGCAAACAGATAGAATCCCTGAATGAACACTATAAGAAACAAATAGAATGCATAAAGCAGATTCAAAGAGATATACAGGAAATCAAAAATGCTATTGAAAGCTGTAAAAACCGCCTCAATGAAAGTGAAGATAGAATTTCAGACCTCGAAGATAAGATCGCAGCTAGTGAACAGGAAAGGAAAGATCTTTTAAAAATAACAAAGAATCAGGAAATAACCATTCAACACCTACAAGATGATGCAAAGAAAAATAACATAAGAATTATAGGGATAAATGAAAAAGGGGACAGCCCAAATGATATCAACAGGATGTTTACAGAAGTAATAGCTGAAAACTTCCCAAACATGAGAATGGAAACTGACATTTGGATTAGTGAAGCATATAGAACTCCAAATAGCCATAACCAAAATAAAACTACACCCAGACACATGATAATCACCATCCCAGGAACCCACAATAAGAACAGAATACTAAAAGCTGTTAGAGAGAAAAGACAGATCACCTATAAAGGAAAACCTATCAGAATCACAGCAAACTTCTCAACACAAACAATGAAGTCAAGAAGAGCACGAAGTGAAGTATTTCAGATCCTAAAGGAAAACCACTTCCAACCCAGACTGACGTACCCTGCAAAACTGTCCTTCAAAATGGATGGAGAAATAAGATACTTCCATGACAAGAACAGCTGAAAAACTTCATGACCACCAAACCAGCCCTACAAGGAATACTGAAAGACATTCTAGATACACATAGGATAAAACCACCAAGCAAGGCAGACAATTAAATAGAATGGAAAGCTAAAGATACAACAGCAGAAAGATAACATGTCAACAATAAACTAATATATAACAGTTATAACCATTAATGTAAATGGCCTCAACTCACCAATCAAAAGAAACAGACTGGCAGAATGGATCAAGAAACAACATCCAACCATATGCTGTCCACAAAATAGACCATATAATAATCGATAAAACATTCTTAAGTAAATGCAAAGGGACTGAAATTATCCCATGCATAGTATCTGATGATAATGCACTAAAATTGGAAATTAATGGCAAAAAAAAATTGCAAAAGCAGTAGAAATACATCGAAATTAAATAACCTTCTGAACAACCAGTGGGTTACAGATGAATTAAAGAAAAAGTAAAACAGTATTTACAACTCAATGAAAATATGGGAGCAACATACTGTATCTGTGGGATACAATGAAAGCGGTCTTAAGAGGGAAATATATAGCAATAAACTCTCATATATCAAGAACACAGAACGAGCACAAATAAACAACCTAATGCTTCATCTCAAGCTTCTAGAAAAAGAAGAGCAAGTCAAACCCAAAGCTCATAGAAGAGAGTAAATTGTAAAGATCAGAGCAGAAATTAATGCAATTGAAACTAAAAAAAATACAATTAATGAATCAAAAAGCTGGTTTTTTGAGAGAATAAACAAAATTGATAAACCTATGGCTAACCTTATCAAGAAAAAGAAAGAAAAAACCAAAATTCATGCAATAAGGATGGAAAAGAAGGAAATCATCACAGACCCCATGAAAATTCAAAAGATCATGAATATTACCTACTTTGAAAACCTCAACTCACATAAGATAGAAAACACAGAGGAAATGGACAGATTTCTAGAAACATATGAATTACCAAAACTCAATCAAGAATATATAGCAATGTTGAACAACCCAGTATCAGCTATTAAAATTGAAAACGTAATAAAAAACCTACCAACAAAGAAAAGACCAGGTCCTGATGTATTCACAACCAAATTCTACTAGAAATTTAGACAAAATTTGATGCCATCACTCCTTAAACTCTTCAATGTAATTGAAAGGGAAGCAATCCTCCCTAAATCATTGCTAGAGGCAAGTATTACTATCACACCAAAACCAGAAAAAGACCCAACCAAAAAGGAGAACTATAGGCCAATCTCACTAATGAACACTGATGCAAAGATTCTCAATAAAATACTGGCAAATACAATGCAGCAAATCATCAAGAAAATTATACATCATAATCAAGTGGGGTTCATTCCAGGAATGCAGGGATGGCTCAACATACGCAAATCAATAAATGTAATACACCATATCAACAGAGCCAAAAATGAAAACAACATGGTCATCTCAACAGACGCAGGGAAAAAGAAATAGACACAGAAAAAGCTTTCAATAAAGTCCAACACTTGTTCATGATAAAAACCCTTCAGAAACTCGGAATACACGGTATCTACCTCAATCTCATAAAGGTCATCTATGACAAACCAACAGCCAACATTATACTAAATGGACAAAAACTGAAAGCCTTCACTCTAAAATCAGGAACAAGACAAGGATGTACACTATCACTACTCCTATACAATATAGTTCTGAAAATATTAGCCAGAGCAATAAGACAAGAGAGAGAAAATAAAAGGAATAAAGATAGGAAAGGAAGAAGTTAAATTATCACTACTTGCAGATGACATGACTCTATGTAGAAGACCCCAAAAATTCCATTAAAAGACTACTAGAGGTAATAAACAAATTCAGCAGTGTAGTTGGATAAAAAGTCAGCGCTCAAACATCGACAGAATTCCTGTACACAAACAAAAAGCTCACTGAGAGAGAAATTATGGAAATTCATTCACAATAGCATCTAAAAAAATGAGATACTTAGGAATCAACCTAACCAAGAATGTAAAAGACCTATATGCTGAAAATTACATTACGCTAAAAAAGAAGATTCAAGAGAATATTAGAAACGGAAGGACATTCCTTGCTGTTGGCTAGGAAGAATCAACATTGTGAAAATGGCCATACTCCTAAAACTGTTATTCAGATATAATGCAATCCCAATCAACATACTATTAATATACCTCACAGATCTAGAGAAAACACAACTAAATTCACTTGGAAAGAGAACAAATCTAGAATAGCAAAAGCAATTACAGGCAACAAAGGCAAGACAGGAGGCATCTCAATTCCTGACTTGAAACTATACTACAAAGCTCTGTGACAAAATCAGGATGGTACTGGCAAATAGACCTGAAGAACAATGGAACAGATTAGAAAATGAAAACACTACTACAAAGACACTCAGCTACCTGATATTTGACAAAGGGGCTAAACATGTTCACTGGAAGAAGGATAGCCTCTTTAATAAGTGGTGTTCAGAAAATCAGGTCTCCACATGCCGACAACTGAAACAAGACCCATGCCTATTACCATGCACTAAACTAAAATCAAAATAGATCAAAGATCTAAACATTAAAACAGAAACACTAAATCTACTGGAAGACAAGGTAGTAGAAGTCTTGGAGACATAGGGGTAGGCAGAGAATTCATGAACAAAACACAAACCGCACAGGAAACACTTCAAAGAATCAACAACTGGGACCTCATATTATTAAAATGTTTTTGCACTTCAACAGAAATCACCAACAGAGGGAAAAGAAAACCCACAGAATGGGAAAAAATTTTAACCAGCAACCCCTCAGACAAAGGACTTATATACAAAACATATAAAGAATTAAAAAACATCAGGCCCCCCCCAAATTCAAAGACCCTCTCCAAAATTGAGCATCAGAGATGAACACACATTTCTCAGATGATGACATACAAGTGGCAAATAAATACATGAAGAAGTGTTCACCACCACTGGTCATTCGAGAAATACAAAGTAAAACAGCATTGAGATTTCATCTCACCCCGGAAAGATTGGCCACCATCAAGAAATCAACTGATAACAAATGTTGGCGAGGCTGTGGGGGGAAAAGGAACACTTCTCCACTGTTGATGGGAGTGTAAACTGGTGCAGCCACTATGGAAATCACTATGGAGATTCCTCAGAAGACTAGGATTGGAAGTTCCATTCAATCCAGCTATTCCCCACCTGGGTATTTTCCCAGAAAAACTGAAAAGGTCATGTCACAATGATGTATGTGTACCCATGTTTATAGCAGTACAATCTGTAATAGCTAAATCTTGGAAACAACCAAAATGCCCATCAACCTCAGAGTGGATGAAAAAGATGTAGTATTTTTATGCAATGGAATATTACTCAGCTATAAAAAAGCATGATCTTAAGACCTTTACAGGTAAATGGAGGCAACTGGAGAGTATCCTCATAAATGAAATAAGTAAGAATCATATTTATGAATATCACATTGTCTCTCTGGTGTAAAAAGTAATAAAAACTGTAGGAGTAATAAGTTCCAAAATGTGTAATAGCTATTGTAAAAAAGAAAGGGAAGGAAAGTGCTCTAAAAGATATAACTGCATGTACATTTAAGTGTGTAAGATAGATAACCAAATTACTAAGTTTTTGTTGGATCACTGAACAGAACAGTTTGCACTCTCATAGTTTGACTGTCCACTTTCTATGCTTTAATGTTGGGACTTGATCAACTATTTCTAAGATGACAATATGTAATTTATCAACTAATGTTTTCTTAGCATTATTTTTTTTAATTCTGTATTATTTCTACCCTTTTTTCTACTTTGCTTTTTTTTTTCTTTAAATAAAAAGTATGATTACTAAATTAGTTCACTGACTAGTTTAGCATAGTTCTGAGTAGGATTAAGGTTGTCCCATCCTGGATGTGAGAGGTGCTTGTTGCTTGCCCTTGTTTGTTGCTTGTTGCTCGTCACTTACTGCTTCTGCTTGGGTTGCTACTGCTTGCCTTCTACTGTCTCTTGTGCACTCTACAATACCCCTCCAATAGCACCCTGCCTTGGAGCTGATCAGTTATAGACTGAAACTTCTAAAATTTGTGAGCTGAAATAAACTTTTCCTTCTTTAACTTTAGGTGTTGAATATTTTGTCTCAGCAACAAGAAAAGTAACTAAAACAGATATAATTCTGCAGTTGTGTTCCAGATAATACAAAGTATGTAAAAAGTTAATAGGCACTGAGGTATCACTGATGAAATAAATTTAGAAACTCTGGTTTAAACAAAGTGTCCTTACCAGAGGATTCCTGGGTATACAGCATGTCCCAGCCTCATTCCATTACAGAACTTTTCCTTATTTAAAAAAAAAAAAAATCAAAAGACCAGTGCTGCAAAAGACCACTTAGAAAATGCTACTTTAGGGGCTAAGGATATAGCTCAGCAGCAAAAGTGCATGCCTGGCAAGTGCCAGGTCATGAGTTCAATTCCCAGTACCAAAAAAAAAAAAAAAAAGGAAGGAAGAAAAGAAAAAGCAAATGTTATTTTAGATACAGCATTGGTTTTGGTTTCAACATCTACTATGGAAGAATAAAGGGGAAAAATCAAGTGAAAAACCAAGTACTAGATGTTCATTCCAAAATATACACTTAGTAATGCCTTAGTGCCTATAACATGCCTTTTGGTTGTAGATGCTAGATATACAGCAAACACCACAAGACCTTTGTCCCTACCGGGTACAGCCTCACATGCCTGTAATCTCAGCACTTGGGGAAGCTGAGCAGGAGAGTGGTGAGTTCAAGGCCAGCTTGAACTGCTTAGCAACTTATCAAAACCATGCTTCAAAATTATAAAAAAAAAGGAAAAAGAGTTAGAGATGTGAAAAGCCTATGTTCAATTTCTAGGATGTCACTCCCTGAAGAAAAAAAAAAAAAAGCACACTCTATCCTTTCAGAATTAGAATGATAAGAATGGCAAGGCAATGTTTTTCAATGGATATACTGTCCAACCCAGAACAGCTACTTTTGGTCAAAAAGGAGTCATAGAGACTAGATTTCCTCTTCACTTTTAGGCAGGTAGGCCCATAGGTAGGTAGGTGGATAGATAGGAAGCAATAGGCTAAGGCAGTGGATATCAGGCAGTAAAGGAGAGGGTTACCCATCTAAGTGAACCCCAACTTACTCTAGAAAAGGTAATCAGGCCACAGCATAGGAAAGGGTATCTGAGTTGAGGGACACGGAGTTAAGGAGAGGGGAGAGGTGCAGAATGCAGGAAGGCCAGGGATCTGGTCCTCTGGAGTATCTCCGTGCAGACACAGAGCTCGGCACCTTCATTCACAGTCAGTCCCCGGCAGCGTACTTCATCACTTCCCACCCACCCCATGCTCCAGCGATCGGTTCGGAATTCTCTCACCAAATATTAATTTTGCCTCATCTACAAGTTTGTATGAACAGAATGATAAAATAAGCTTTTGGAGGGTATCTGGCTTTATTTTGCTCAGCATGGTACTTTTATTGCCTGTGTCAGTAGTATGTTCCATTTCACCGCTGAGTAGTCATACATTGTATAGATATAATACATTTCTACTGATGGATATCTGAGTCATTTCTTTCTTGTTGCTATTATAATAAAAGTGCTATGACTATTCTTGGACATGTCTTTGTACAGTATATACTTCCATTTCTTTTATGTAAATACCAGCTTTTTCCTGGCTGATAGGGTATATATGTTTTACTTTTTGAGAAGCTGCTTCACTGATTTTTCAAAGTATTATTGTACAATGCCTGCAATATATATAAATGCTGATGGATCCACATCTTCACCAACACTTGATGTCAGCCTTTTAGTCATTCTGGTGGGTGTGTACAGTTTTATCCTGCATTTCCCTACTGACTAGTGATAGTGTTGAATACTTTATGTGTTTTGTTAGCATTTTGCCCATTTTTCAGTTTATTTTGCTTATTGAGCTGTAGGCGTTGCTTATGTATTCTGGATATAAATCCTGTCAGATACATGTTTTACAGATATTTTCTCTCTTTTCATTTTATTAATGGTATCTTTGATAAACAGAAGTTTTAAATTTTGATGAAATAAATGCTGTTCCTGTTATGGTTATTTACTTGTTTAGCTATTTTCTGTCTCTCCATGCTAGAATGTAAACCATGTTTATTTTAGCCATCCTTAATATCCCCAGAGCCTAACACAATTCCACACACTTACAAGGTACTAAAATGAATGAATGCCTTTTGTGATATAAGAAATGTCTAATATCCAAGTACTTACAGATGAAATGAAAAATGTGTGAGATACATTTCAAAACTTTCCAAGAGAAAGGCATGGGGAAGTTATATACTGATAATGATTTGAGCTGAATAAAAGTACTTGGGGGTCACTATACTAAGCTATCACCTTTCCATATACTTGTATCTGTAAATGTTTGAAAATATTTGGAACAGAAATTCTGTTAGGAAGATTTTAATGTCTAGTCTAAGCCAGCATTAACTGTCTTTCTTGCAACTTGGAGTCCAGCCATCACCTCCTCTGCCGACACTGCCATCGTGCATGCCTGTGTCACCTTCGTTGTGAGCAGCAGCAGGAGCCCACTTTAAGCAGAGCAGATGCAGAGCACAGAAACTTTTACTTACTTAGGGAACACACTCACACGTGCACACACATACACACATGCCTGTTTAGTGAAGGAATGTTCTGTTGAGGGCATCTGAGGCATGAGTTAGAGACAAAAGAGTGACAACTACATTAATGAGCAAAGCAAAATAATGAGACCCTTTAGTATCTTCTATATAACAACACCAAAAGTTCTAAAACAAATGAAAAAATGTTTCCACATTTGGCATTTCCAAATGATTTTTTCAATCAGTGAAATAATTTAAGATCTCATTTGAAGAAATAATACAATTTCAAACAAATGTGTGTCAAGCAAAAAAAAAAAATACATGTCAAACACCTAAGATATGAAAGAAAACTACTGCATAGTGATATCAATACATAATCTATTGAGATGATGGTCTCCGGGAACTATATGGCATATACCCCAATACACCATATACATACTATAAAGCCATCTATGATTGAGCATAGCAGTATAAATGAACAAGTAATCCTACTTCCAATTAGAATATTTTAAATTAGCTAATGTTTTTTCTTTACTAAAACCTTGAAGAAACGAAGTCTATGTTTTCGTTTTGTTTTCTTTTGCCAAGAGAGCAGGCAGGAACAGTTAAATGAAGGGGAAGGAAGGACTGAGCAAAGCCTCAAACCCATACGGTGAACACTCGGCAGATCAGTGGGTTATGACTTTCTTCTGCACAGTACTGTACAAAGTGGGTGCTGATCAACAGCCCAGACCACAGAAGACTCTCAAACAAGAGTTGAAGTTTACTCAGTAGTTTCACAAGGAAATTACCAAAACACTGTACCATTTTGGAAAGATTAATTTTTCAAGATGTAAGGCACAGTATAAATAGAAAAGTCAGAAGGAGAAAGAGTTCACTGTAACAGTTTTAAGTTACAAGGTCCAGAACTAGAACAAAGTCCATGAGCTGCAGTGAAATTCATTTAATAAGTATCTTAAAGTGACCTAAAGGAAATTAAATGGAAATGAGAGTTTATGGGAATGCAAATTTTTAAAATTCCATGAGCAAAGGTTGTTAGTAGAAGTATCATCTTAGAGGTAGACATGGGGCTAGGGAGTTCTTTTAGGAAAAAACATTCAAAAATCACCTTATTAGGATGACTCAAGAGCTCATTTTTCTGAGGTACATTTCACTTATTCACTCAACAAACACTGAATGCTTACCATCTAACAGAAAATACCTCTGGTTTTCTCAGAAACAAAGCAAAACAACAAAGCAGGCAGGGCTTGCTGTCAGCTCTCAGGATAAGGTATAATCAATCTCCCTTCTTTTTAAAAGCACCAGCATTAGTAATTTAGTATAGAAATAAAATGACTAAGATTTCTTCTCACAGTAAAGTTTGAAGATTGAGAAGATTCTAGCAGCTACCCAGACTAAAACAGTGGCATATATTAATTACCCCAACCTTCTTCAAGCATTAGGTTTCCTGTACAAATACATTATTCAACACACATCACACGGTGACAAAAACATTTCTAAATATGCTATTCTAAGTGTCTGTCTTATCAAAAAATCTTCAAGTAGCTGTTCCTTGGCTAAAAAAATAAGTTACATGTAACTCACTTATCTTTGTTTTCACCTATAAATTATTAATTCGGCCAGACACTGTCACAAAAGAAGGTCCCTACTCTTAAATATTTCTCAGTGGTGGTGGAAAATGTTTCAAGAAACAAGTCAAAACACTTGTTTTCTGAGTAGAATAAAACAAATCAATAGCAGCCTTCTGATGACACCTGGTGGCCACTTCTCTGAAGAATTTTCTATCCTGTATTTCAAAGAAAACATTTCAGTAAATATTAGAGAAACTTAATCATTCAGCCATTTTAAATGCTACCTATACTACAGGCAGCATGCATGAAATTTTTCCTTTCATTTTCATCTTTTTTGTTCTACTTTTTACTCATTTGATTCATTTTCATTTCTCTCTAGGTCACCTTTCCATTTCTAAAGAAGTGATGGGAAGTGAGCTGAAGTTTTTATGTTCTGTGAATCAATCTCTCTCTCTCTCCACCCTCTTCTCCTTCTCTCTCCCCACGCCCTCTCCTTCTCCCTCTCTCCCCTTCTTTCCCTCATAGACTCCCTCTCCCACCCTCTCTCTCTCACTCATAGACATAGTCGCCCTCTGGTATGATGATGACATACAAGAACTCATCTTCTCCCTGCCTTGTATCCCACTCAAACTCACCCTTCACCTCTCCTGGACTTACCCAAATTAGTGGCACAGGTAGTATGAGATTAGCACACATCACTAAGACCACACAAACATCACACTAAGAATATGTGTACATTCCAAGGCAGGTATAAACACACGTATAACGCCTAACACACACGTAAACACACGTAAAAACGCCTAACAATATCTTGCGTTTTCCCTTGGAGGAATCCAAAAAGGATGAAACCTAGACATTACGATCCTACAGTGGGATGCTCACTCCTGGAAGAACAAAGCAGGCCTGCCCACTAGTCAACTGTGCACTCCAATGAGCAAGAGTAGAATAAATGAAAGTTGTAGAGCTGTCCTATCTCTTAATCTACCATATTCACCTGGACATTCTATCGAAGCTATATTATTACACTATTAGCTAACCTAATAAAACTCATACATCAAATCTATCAGTGGGAAGCTCTACACTCTGATGTAGTAACAAAACACCACGTGCATAATCTACCACACACTGTACCCCACCGTTCCCTGCCAGGTCTCATCCACTACTATACCAACCAGAAACAACATCACAAAATAGTCTCTGAACCTACAAGGAAAAAATTGACTCTGCCATGAATGTCTACAACTGCAGGTTGATAAATCATTCTGACAAGTTTATTTAATACACTAAAAATACATTTACTAGATAACACAGGGCAATTTAGCACAAACACACATACGACACAGTCTGATTTAATCACATCAGGACAAGTTCACAAACATGAGGAAAACCTACTTCTTCACTGTTCTGAGAACAGCCGACAACACATTTACTCAGTTTTAAGTTTTTAAAGTTGTTTACTATCAAGGAAACTGTCTGTGGCAATTTTAAATGAGTCCAAAAGTTCTTGGATAAACCCTTCGAGGGGCAGAGCTTAGTCTCCTTCCACCTGAGTGTGAGCTGGACTTCACTATCACGAACAGAAAACACTGGAAGAGTGTTTCACCTCAACACAAGTCCTAAGAGACTCATCTTCCCACTTGCCTTCCCCCTGGGATCACTTCTTCCAGGAAAAGCAGTACAGTGTAGCGAAGACGCCCGTTCAGCCTCTGGGGCGGTCCACAGGACACTAGTATGAGGCCTCCTGCCCAGAGCCAATGAGAATATAGGTCCTGCCAATAGCCAGGAAGCAAGGCCATTTCAGTAGCAGACTTACTATTGCTAGTTAGCCTTCAGATGAGAGCTGCCCTTACAAAATCCTAACCCATATAGCTACAAGACCGACCTAGAGCCAGAAACACCCAGGTAAGCCCACTCTCAAATTTCTGACCCACAAAAGCTGGGCATGGTACCAGCACTCAGACAGCTGAGGCAAGACAATCGCTGTGAGTTCCAGGCCAGCTGAAGCGCCATAGTGAGTTCAAGAACAGCCTGACCTATACAGTTCCTGTACAAATACGTTATTCAACATCACAAAAAAAAAAAATTCCTGACCCACAAGACTGCAAGAAAATAAATGCTTGTCATTTCATGTCACTGCCTTTTAACATAAATCTTTATGTGGCAACAGACAATTCTCTTTTCTCTTTCCTATCTTATCAAAAACAGATTCACTTGGAGCTACTGCCTCTTTTATATACAGTATTTCATATACATATTTTTCTTGTCTGTTCTAACCCTTAACAAAAAGCTTCTGTATTAGCACAACAGTACTAATGCGTAAAGGAGGAGATCAAGAAATGTTAATTACATGATATCCATCATATTAATGCACTATCAGGCAGAATTCTTATCAATTTTTTATTCTAGAACTGTAATAAAAATGATATTTACAATTATATCTCTCCCACTACCAAAACCCATCTCTGATACAACTCATAATAAAAAACTGATATAAGAAAATCAAGAGCTAAGGCTAGGAGGCTAACTCAATGGCACAAGCGCCTGCTTGGCAAGCACAGGGTTGTGAGTTTGATCCCTGGTACCCAAAAAAAGAGAGAGAGAAAGAGAGAAAGAAAAGAAAAGAACTGTAAAACCAAGCTAGCTCAGGCCTGGGATTTAGCTCAGTGGCTTAAGCACCTGCCTGGCAAGCACGAGGTCGTGAGTTCAATCCCCGGTACCAAAAAAAAAAAAAAAAAAAAAACCAAGCTAGCTCAATCATCATATCCAGCAATTTACTTTTTTAAAAACCTTCTTACATTTCAAGTATGATTTTCCAAGTACTATACATTAAACTGACTTAGTAATAGTTAATTTTATGACAACTTTGTATCAAGTATCTGAAAAATGTATCTTTCAAAGAAAATTCTGACATGGAAAGTTAAAATTTAGTACCTCCTTTCAAAAAGTATTTTTAAAATCAATACTTTGGTAGTATTTCCATCTTTTTAAGATTAAAAAAAGTCCTACTACTACAAGATTAAAAAGGACAAGAGAAAGAAATGATTCTATGAGTAAAGTAAAAAATGAAAAATGAAAAAATTCAATGTATTAAAGGCAGACACAATCACTTGAGTCTTATGCTATTTGAAAAAGATTGTTTTATTATCAATGTAACTAATCACAATGAAACCATCTCTTACAACTAAAGACATTATAATGAATTTTCTTTACAGCTACAGAGAAATGGGATTTGCTATTTCACATCAAATAGAACAGGCTATATAAATTCTTCCTATTTATTATAAAATATAATTTCCTCTATAAAATCAGTCATGAAATATTAAAACTGAAACAACAGAATTTATATCCTTTACTTAATTTAGTTTAAATGGTCTATTCACTAAAATAGGGTAGAGTGGGACGGGAGGTTACATGTGATGGAGCCCCTCCTTTCTCATTAAGTGTTTCCATTAGACTCTGTATTCTCAACAATTTATAATACTGCCATAAAAAGCATTCAATGATAAAAGTTAGTCTATGTTCCTTAAATTTTTCTTTCTTCTTTTTCAAAAGGCAAGAAAATAGAGCATATAACATGAAAGCTGAGGAAAGCAAAAAGAATTAGGCGTATAAAATTAAAGAAACATAACGTATCTGTACTGAAAAATTTAAACACTAGTTAAGTTAGAAATGAAGCCATTGTTTTCATCTCAGCTACACTAACAATAATCAGTAGAACATATGGGACTCATGTAACCTTTCTGAATCTCAGTTTCCATTTCTGTTTGTAAAGCAAAAATAAAGAAATCAGTTCAAGGAGAAACTCCCTTGCAGAGATGAAGTTGTTAAACATTCAAACAGTATAAAACTGTATTCTTAGTAATGGATTTCTTTCCCATTCCAGCAGGAAAAAATAGGGAAATTTTTAGTATTTCCAAAATGTAAGTTAGGGAGATATGTAACAAAAAAAGAGCTTAAAACTTGTTCCACAGTTACTTCTTAGACAAATTTGTAAGGTCTATGAGAAGAGATGAAATACAATAGCTAATCAAAGAACTACAGGCGAAAAAAAAGACTAAAACTACTAATTTTGGAAGAATTCTGGAAAACACTAATTCCAAATGTCAATAAGCTAACACACCATATAAAACTATCAAGCCTCAAGACATCTGGAATATAAATTATTAGGTACCAAAGATCTGAGTGCTAAGAAGTATATTTAGAAAGGAGGAAAATTCAGTATTAGATTTTTTTAAATAAATATTGTTCTACCCAGTCCATTTATATAATAAGGTTAATAGTTTTTCCCTTTATTATTATTATTATTTTTGGGGGGGGTCTGGGTGGTGAAATTGTAGGTAATTTTTTCTCCTTTTCCTGGCACTTTTCTAGTTTCCAAAATATATTAACTTTGAGGGAGGAGAAGACTGAGAGGAAAGCTTAAAATAAAGTCTCCAGATATTGCTGAAGTAAAAGAAAATGAGACCTACTATATCCTCAAGAAAAAAAAAGGAAATACAAAATGAGCTTATGATTGTGGGCCTTACATGAAACTCAGAATCAAAATACCATGAGGACTTGTCTTTACAGTCAGAGAGACATGTGGGGTCTAAGTTTGGTCAAAAACCGTGGATGCTGCTGTGATTTACACCCAGATGTACTCCCAAAGCCTCATGTACTCGTCAGTGGGACTTCGGGAAGGTGACTAGATCATGGGTTTATGGTATTCATCACTGTAGATCAGTTATGGATTTACAGCTGCATGTGGTTTTGGGACGTAAGCCTAGTGGGAAGAATTAGATCACTGCAGGCATATCCTAGAGGGATTATATATTCCTCCTCCTCCCTTGATCTCCCTTTTTCCTACCTGCCATGACAGGATAGCAATGTTTCTCTTCTGCTATGTCCCTCTGCCATATAGACTGAAACCTCTATCATCTGTGAGTCAAAATAAACCTCTTTTCCTTTACCTTATAGCTGTCAAGAATTTTGTCCCAACAACAAGAAAGACAGATGCTAACAAACTGGCCCATGGCTTTCTAGATCTCACACTGGACATATAAGGATGAGGTCTGGAGACTGGAGTGAAGAGAACAAGTAACACTGAGCATACCCACCACCCACACTTTGATCTTTAATGCTAAAAATTGACCAGGGTTCCTGGAGAAATGGCTGATTCCACAGCTGGGGCATGGCAGATAGAAGATAAGCCTGGAGTATCTTATGTCCTAAAGTAGGAAAATGCTTCTTAAAAGAAGAAAAATGGTACTACAAAGACACAGAAGCCAGATTAAAGGAACACCGAAATAATTCAGGACCACTAAACTGTTTAAGTAGGAGTGAGAGCCACAGCCCTGCACACCCACAGGCTGCAATCATGGACCCCTCCAAACCAGCAGCCAGCACAGGGAGAAGCAGCCAGCCATGCCCTTGCACACCTGCCACATCAGAGAAGCTTCTGTGTAGTCTTGCAGATCTAGAAAAGCCCACCCCACACCCCACCACCTCCCTGGGAACTTAGTTTTAGAGAAACCCAGGTGTCTGGCCCATTCCCCTACACTGCAGACAGGCACCAATACGGGAAGCACCTGGGATCCCACAACCAGCTCGTCTGAAGGAACCCAGGAAAATGTCAAGATGAAGGAGTAAATGCAATCTCAGACCTCCAGCCCACACAGAACAAGTCCAGGAGACATAGACATAGAAGATACTGGAAGTTGAACACCTGAAATTTCTGAAAATGACAGTAACGGAAGTCACAAAACAACTTCATGAGGCTATAAAAGAAACCAGATCAGCAATAATATCTCAGGTAAAAGAAGACATGATGACTATAATGAAAAAATTGCTGAGTATATCTAAAGGCATAGATTAAAAAAAACAAGAGAAGCATAGAAAAATGACAGAAATCTTGAACAAACAGTATAGGAAAGAAATTAGAATGCATGAAACAGATTCAAAGAGATATCTAGGAAATTAAAAACTCCACCAAAAGCTAGCAAACTGCTTGAACAAAACTGAAAATAGACTTTCAGACCTTAAAAACAGGATTGCAGCTAGACATCATGAAAGGAAAGATCTCTTAAAAATAACAAGGACCAAGAAATAACAATTCAATAGATGCAAGACAGCACAGAGAGAAACAGTCTAAGATAGATAGGTGTCTGCAAAAAGCAGACATCAACACAAATGACATAAAAAGAATTTTAAAGAATAACAGAAAACTTCCTAAACATGAGTAAAGGACCTGACATATAGATAAGTGAGGCATATGGAACTCCAACTAGCCATAACCAAAATAAATCTACAACCAGATATATAATAATGAAGATCTCAGAAATTCGGCACAATAACAGAATATTTAAAAGCTGCTAGAGAAAAGAAACAGATCATCTATAAAGGAAAACCCATCAGAATCATGGCAGACTTCTCAACACAAACCACCAAGTCAAGAAGAGCCTGAAGTCAAGTATTTCAAGACCCAAAAGAAAACACTTCCCAATGCAGATTGACATGCCCTGCAAAAGTATCTTTCAAAAATTAATGGAGAAAATAAGATACTTCCATAACAAAAAACAACTGAAGGAATTCATAACCTAGAAAACCAACCCTACAAAGAGTACTAAAGGATATTTTCAAGAGAGATATAAAAATAACCATGGTTCCAAGTATAGCAACAGAAGGGTATCACTGAACAGGGCAGGCAACTGAATGGAAGGGAAAAGTAGGGACTCAGCAACAGGAAAATAGCATGGTAGAGATGAGCCAGTACATGTCGGCTGTAACTATTAATGAAGATGACCTTGATTCACCAATAAAAAGAAACACAGAGTGGATCAAGAAACAAGATCCATCAATGTGCTATACACAAGAAACACATTTAACTCAAAAGGAAATTCATAAACTGAAAGTCAAAGGAAAGAAAACAATGCTCCATGTAACAGGGACCCAGAAAAAAGCAGGGGTAGCTTTCCCATTAACTGCAGAATACATAAGAAAGATAAGATATTTTTATAAAATAGAATGCTACTCAGCTATAAAGAAGGATGATCTGGAGGCTCTTGTAGGTAGATGGATCATGCTAATGGGGGAAATGGTCTGGACTCACAGGGGTGAACATCATGTTGTCTCCCTGATGTGAAAGACTTAGGAAGTTAGTGGGATCCAAAATGTACAATAGATACTGTGAAAGTGAAAGGAGGAGAAAACAGCCAAAAGGGAAGGAACAATGGGATGGCAGAAAGGAGAAAAACAATGGAAAAGATCATATATATATAGTTTATTATCTATATTATTTATTTATATATTCATATATGTGTGTGTGTCTGTATAATATACAAAACATAGATAATTATTCTCAGGAAATGTAATTAAATTATACTCAGGAAATGTAATAAAATATAATAAAACACAGCCCTTAGTGGATTTAGTACCCTAAAGATTCTTAATGAAAATCATTTGATCTCATTTTCAGAAAACTACAATTCTTATTCCCTACCTTTCAATGATCTAAATTTTCTAAGCTGTTTTTTAAAGTACATTACCACCTTAGTTTAAGTTCTAATGATTTTATAATTATATTTTAAATTAGCATACTCCTATAACTGATAGTCCTCATTCTATAATAATTGATTCAATAATTATGTATCAGGGGCTGGGATTTAGCTCAGTGGCATAAGCGCCTGCCTTGCAAGCATGCGGTTGTGAGTTCGATCCCTGGTACTGATAAATAATAATAATAATAATTATATATCAGTTCTGAGCTATAATTCACAATCAGCAAAAATCACAAGTGAACTACCCTTCTAAAGTAGATTGTTATTTGCTCTAGGTTTAAAATTCGAAGTTCCCATTATATTTAATAACTGAAGACCATACTGGACTTTGGTTACATTTCATGACTACACCAGTATTATTCCAACTGTGTTAAATAATGTCTTTTCCCTATGAGGCTTCTTATTGCCTTACTAGTCTTTATTTTAAACTATTTTTAACATAACAGAAAACAGCACAGCAGATAAGGAAAAATACAAGCATTAGCACCAAACGTACTGGAGAATGCGGAGTATAAGACAGATTATGTAGCTTTCATGAAATGTAGCTGAAACTAGAAGAGCTAAAATGTGTTAAGAAGCATCCAAAATCTGTTGCAAGAAGCCCATGTTCCACATTTGCCCATAAGGAATCTCCTAAAATCACTACGTGTATCTAAAACGCAGACACGGATGCCATAGAAGGACTCATGGCTGTCAGTTCCCTGGTGAGCAGCTGAGTCTGTCAGAAACTGACACTTCATAATTACAAATGCGTGACAGTTCTCATGGTTTAGACAATTTTAACACTTGGAACAGCAAACTAAAACAGTAGCGCCTTTTGGTTCCTTAAGACATGTAATTTGACACACATTCATTTTAATTTTCTTACATTTTTAATATCAAGGGGTACCTATGATATGATGGCTTTAGGCAAAGTTTATAATATAAGGATATGTTTATTTAAGAATAAGTCTCCATAATATATAAATATGACAAAAGAAAAAGTTATCAAAGATTATATAAAGCTGGGCATGGTGGTACATGCCTATAATCCCACCTACTTGGGAGGCTGAGGTAGGAAGATCTTGAGTTTGAAACCAGCCTAGACAATTTAGGAAGACCATGTCTCAAAAAGATAAAAATACTAAAAAGATTTGAGAATATAGCTTAGTGATACAGTGACTGCCTAGCATGTACAAGGCCCTGAGTTCAATTCCCAATAACTACCCCCCAAAAAGGCTAGAAAAAATATGCAAATATTGATTCCATAAAAGTACCTTTTGATTTTTTGAGTGTTTTTTGTAACAAACTGCCTAAGTAAAAGTATAATTTCCCATGTCTCTCCTTCACATACTAATCACTGTACAAGCTGCCTCTTCATCAAGGAAGAGATGGTAATAACATTTACCCCCAGAGTCACCATGAGTTGTAATCCTCAATTACTTAGTGGCATGCAAATTCAGCATGTAGTGTGCTCAGAGCAGTACCTGGCACACAACAAGCGCTCAGTAAATATTGGCCATCACTATAATGAAAACCAGTCTTTCTGACAGCACTTAAAATAAGTTTTATCGCACTTCTCCAAGATCACATCACTTCCATCACTCCTTCAAGCAAACTGAACAGACCCCATGTAGACAGACTTCACAAAATAAAATGTTTTTAATTGTGTGGTCTGCTATGTGTGATGCTGGCATAATATAACAAGATGTTGAGCATGGATCACAGCTCAAGAAAGGCAATGTATTATTTTCTGTGTCTCACTGTGTCCTTCCCTGCCACCTTTCCTCTTCCTACAGTCTAAGAGCTTGAATCTTGCGCTTGTCATTCACCTATTTTGCTTTCTTTACTGTATCAGTATTCCTAACCCTGTGCAATTTTGTCTTGCATATTTCTACACGTTAAAAAGACAAGGAAAAATACCATATCCAGTCAAGTACAAGTAGATTTTTAACCTCTCAAGATTACTTTCCTAGTTGCAACTGATGGGAACTGAATCCAAGACCAGTTCCATCTCCTGGATGTTTCAATATATGCAAATTGATAAATATAATACACCATATTAAGTGAACAAAAAACAAAAAACATGATCATCTCAACAGATGCAAAAAAGCATGGCAAAATCCAACACCTATTCATGATAAAAACCCCTGGCAGAAAATTTGAATAGATATTAATCTGATAAAAAGCCATCTGTGATAAACCAACAGCTTACAGCATACTAAACAGTCAAAAACTGAAAGCTTTCATTTTAAAATCAAAAACAAGAGGATGTTCACTATCACCACGCCTATTCAACATAGTTGTGGAAACATTAGTCAGAGCAATTAGTCAAAAAAGACAGACCAGACCATGCACTAAAGTCTAGATGGATCAAAGATCTAAATAATAAAACAGAATCACTAAATTTACTAAAAGAGAAAATAGGTAAAAAATCTTGAGGACATATATGTAGGCAGAGATTTTATGAACAAAACCCAGACCACACATGAAATACTAAAAAGAATCAACAAATGGGATCTCACCTTATTAGAAAGCTTTTGCACATCAAAAGAAATCACTAATACAGTGAAAAGACAATCCACAGAGTGGAAAAAATTATAGCCAGTTCTCTCTCAGACAAAGAATAAAAATCTATAACATAAAAAGAATTGAAAAACATTAAGCCCCCAAAATTCAAAGACCCCATCCAAAAATGAGAATGTGAGATGAATATACATTTCTCAGATGAAGAAATACAAATAGAAAATAAATACATGAAAAAAATGTTCAATATCACTGGCCATTCGAGAGATGCAAATTAAAACAACACTGAGATTCCAGCTCACTCCAGAAAGAACAGCGACAATCAAGAAATCAACCATAAATAAATAAATAAGTAAGTAAACAAATTCTTAAAATTTTTTTTAAAAAATTAAAAAACAAAAAGAAATCAACCAATAACAAACGCTGGCGGGCCTGTAAGGGAAAAGGAACCTTTCTCCATTGTTAGTAGGAGTGTAGACTACTCTGGAAATCAGTGAAGATTCCTCAAAAAACTAGGATTAGAGGTCCCATTCCACCCAGCTATTCCTATTCTGGGTATCATCCCAGAAGTGTTAAAAACATCATACCACAGTGATATAATGCACCTACATCTATAGCAGCACAATTTATAATGGTTAAATCTTGAAAACAACCCAAATGCACATCAACCAAGGAATTGATTAAAAAAAAGGTGTGTTCTTTTATATAATGGCATATTACTCAGACATAAAGAAGGATAAAGTTGAGGCTTTTATAGGTCAATGGATGCAACTCAAGACCATACTCATAAGTGAAATAAATCAGACTCACATGTGTAAACATTATATTTTCTCACCAGTGTGAGAAATTGAATGAGCAAGGTTCAAAATGTACAGCAGATATTGGGAATAGGGAAGAAACTGTACAAAAGAAAACAAAAACTGTGATGAAAGAAAGGGGAAAGGAAAGGAAAAGGAAAACAAAACAAAAATTATGTATGCATATAAATTCATAAGTTAATATAATTAAACAGCTAGTATCTCTTAGTTCATTGAAAAAAAAGGTTTGTGCTAATATTGTTCGCACAATATTTCATGCTTATATCTTATACTCTGAACAACTCCTAACTATAACAATATGAAATGTAACTAATTATTCTTACTCTCCTACTAGTCTGCTTTGAAACTATTTATTGCCATTTTTAATTTTTTCTCTTTAAAGTAAAAAAAATTAAAAAGAAAAAAGATTATTTTCCTCATGTGTAGTATTCTAGTTGATGGCCTTGGCTAACATACATTTACTTCATTACTGTGCACTACAGGAACATAACACAGCATTTATCTGTTCTCCTTTGACAGTGTTTCGAGTCTTTCCTTTTACAAATAGTATAACTAGGAGCCTCCTTGCCCATGTCGCCAGGTGCTTCAGTACATGAGTTCCCCAGGGTGGTGGTTTTCAAATTTTGCCAGGAAATCTGAAGGGCTTGGTAAGTGAGAAACCTGGTCCCTCTCCAAGGCTGTTAAGTCAGTAGGTCTAGAATTGCGCCCAAAAATCTGTATTTTGAACACGTTCTCAAGTAATTCTGGGAAACAACTTCTGAAGCAAACATTAAGGGAAATTGAGTTAGAGAGTACCTACATTTCTACTTTAGTAGGTAATTCCATCATTACTGTACTGATATACACTCCCATCAGTTATACATAAGCATTTTGGTGTTTCTTATTCTCCCAATAAGTCAAGGGTTTTTTTTATGCTGTTGCCATCCTAATGTATATAAAAGTATACACTTAGTTCGAATTTAATTTGCATTTTCCTAGCTACTATATTGATCATTTTTACAATCAGGGTTCCTTTCTATGAGATGCCAATTTGGGTTATTTGCATGTTTTCTATTGTTCTCGTTCATTTGTGATTGCTTACCTTTCTAGGCACTAATCTTTTATCAGTAACGTGCTGAACAATTCTATTCTCCCTTACAATCTGTCAGATCATTTTCTTGATTTTTCTTAATAAAAACAAGTTGTCTATATATTAGTAGCATCAAACATATTGACCTCTATAAACATCTATCTGTGCCAAACTCATACTGTACAACTATTCTCCTGAGTTGCCTTTTTTCTTTTAAATTCTTTTTCCAGAACCCAAGCCTCCCCACTGAGTTACATCCTTAGTGTTTTTGTTTTTGTTTTTGATTCTTTTTTAAGACAGGGTCACTGAGTTGCCCAAGTTGTGCTTGAACTTGTGATCCTCTTGCCTTAGCCCCACAAAATGCAAGAATTACATGAGTGCACCCCCTTTCTCCACCAAATTGCCCTCTAAAAGTGTCATACTTATATCTTCTAAATTTAAGCTTTGAATTGGCCTATAATTGAGTTTTTGGTTAATATTGAGTTATAAATGTCTTCTACTCTAAGAAAGTTCGTATTTGGAAAGAAGTGCTTAAAAAGAACATAAAAGAGCCTCAAGTAAAATACTGATAGATAGATAGATAGATAGATAGATAAATCTTTCCTGCTTTAACTTTGGATGTTGGGTATTTTCTCCCAACAACAAGAAAAGTAACTAAGACAGAAACCTATCTACATTGTTGGTGGTAATGTGAACTACTAAAACTGCAATGGAAGTATGGAGATTCCTCAAAAAACTAAAACTATGGGCGGGGGATATAGCTCAATGGCAAATGGCCTGCCTGGCAAGTACGAGGTTCTAAGTTTGATTCCCAGTTTTAAAAAGAAAGAAGAAAAAAACTAAAACTAGAAATTCCATTCAACCCAGCTATTGCGCTTCTAAGTATCTTTGAGAGTTAAAAATCACACATACCCATGCCTACATGCATAACCATGTTTATAGCAGGACAACTCATAATAGATAAATCTTGAAAGCAGACTATATGTCCATCAACAAATGAATGGATAAAGAAAATGTGGTATTTATACTACCATAAAGAATAAGCTTCAGTCATTTATTGGAAAATGGATGCCCTTTGAGATCATAATGTTAAATGTAATAAATCAGACACCCAAGCTTTAAAAATATTGCATGGTTTCTCTTATACGAAAAACCCAAAATATAAATAAAGAACAAAATAGAAGATAATAGGAAATAGGAAGATAGCTCTTTTTCCAATGGGAGGAGGACTAAGAGATGGACAGGAGAGGAAATGGGAAAGGATGAGAAAAGAATTAAGATGTGTTATGTACATATACCAATTCCCCATGAGGAATGCACTTATTATGTACTGCAAGCATGTACTAATAAAAATAGTCTTCAGATATTAAACTTAAGTCTTATTCTTAAAAAACTAAAGAATTAAACATTAGGGATATACAGAACAGTCAACATTTCCAAATAGTATTGATTGGGTAATTATGGCTGGCTAAGTAGACAAAAGGGAATCCCAAGATACATAGATATAGATAGATAGATAGCGATATACACACACATATATATGAATGAAAACTCTCAAAATTTCCATCATCTTCTTTATCAATTGCTCTTTACAAAAACTATATTGTAAAGAAAAACAAGATAAAACGTGTGTTAAAAGTATGTCCATCACAGACCTCTAAAGAGAAAAACTGGAAACAATCTCCTATCCAGCAATGAGGGAGCAATACAGATAAAGCAACCATGGCATAGCCGTACATTTGAATGCTATATAGATTATACAGATCTATGTTCATATGAAAAGATATGTATCATATTCTAGTAACATAAAGCAATTAACAGGATGCACATACAATACTCATTTATTCATCAAATACTGAGTGCCTGGTGTATGCAGGAACCAAGCAAGTCACTGACAAGAAAGAGATCTGTTCTGTGCCTCAAAGATCTTAATAAACTTTTGAAAGAGACAAATCATATAAATTTCTTGTTTCTCTGGTTGGGATATTAAAGACATACACATTTTGCCATATATATGACAATTCACATGTATATGTTACATGTTATATACATATATAACTGTATTCATAACATTTTATATATAAATAACACTGAAGCGCCTCCATATAAATGACCAATCTTATTTTCTCCTTTACTCTTTTTTAATTTGCCTCAACTTATTTAACATCCACCATGGACAAGCAATTTTCTTTATGTGTTTGTAATACACAATGTTTACATTTCTTATGAGTGGACAGATGTAATAGAATACATAATTCTTTTTTTCATTCCCTTTCCCTTCCACACACCCTCGTCCCTCTCTTCCGTTTTTCTGTTTTTGTTTTTTTGTTTTAGGGGATTTTTTGGTGTTTGCTGACATAATGTTTACATTACTTGCTGATGAGATTTTGAAAACTGTGACATGTGCTTCCCAACAAGACCATAAGCTCTGTGAGGGCAACATGTTTGTCTTATCCTTATCTGCACCCTGCATAACTCACAGAGCTACACCACATGAGAGGGACTAAACAAATACATTAAAATACTTTTTAACTGCTAACTGAAAGAATGTAAGTATTATGGAAGGCAGTAAACCTTAGTGACTAAAAATATGGGTCCTGCAGTCAGACTGCTAGTTCTATGATTTAAGGGCTGCATGACCTTGCAAAAGCTATTTATCCCAAGCTGTGTTTTCCATACTGGGTAAAATATAGCACATACCTCAAATGATCTCTAGAGATTAAGTGAGATGGTGCAAAATGTTTATACAAACTAAGAATTCAGAAATATTACTTCAGTTGATTTCTGTGTTTATTACCTTGACTGTTCCTTTGTACTGAGTTCTTAGTATTTATAAAACTTCCAGTTTTCTAAGCTATACTCACAGGAACCAAACTGTTAAGGGAGGAAGATTATATCTGGAAACTAACCACTGAATAAAAGTAACAATGCTCAAAATGCAAAATAAAACCTAGTGAAAATAACATTTGAAACTACTTCTCGTATCTCTATCTTCTCCCCTAAAAGGTCCTTCTTCCAGAAATAAATTGTGGAAGTTCTGTATTTTATTTATTTATTAAAATTAATTTATTTTATCCACTAATTCCTTTATACTTCAACATCACCGTCAACACTGCCTTTTGCAGGACTTTTTCTGGGTTTTAGTTCAGGTGGTTAGAATTGTTAGATATAATCAAATAGTTCTTATAATCATGATCTACCTATTTATATTATTATTCTCCTATGGCTGTCATATTATACCATAAGGAGATTTAACAACCACAGGAGAATAATGATAAGAATATAAATCTCTTTCAAGAAATATATACAATAGACCTGAACCCCTCACCTGTGCAGCAAAAAAGCCAAGATACATATGTATATATCTGCATATATTATACATAGATACATCTTATATACATATCATTCTACTTTTCTTCCTTTCTATATTCTTCCCACTTCCAATATCAGTGTATCTTGTAAATGGAGTTCTATTACTATTTATCGACTATCCTGTATGTGCAGCACAATATGCTAAGGACCTATAAAATGTAAACTATAATACACTTGCTGTAATCTGGTGAAAGAGGGTGCTACATACACATTTGCATTCATACATGCATGCATGCACATGTGCGCGCGTGCACACACACACACACACACTCACACACACTCACTCACTGGAACTGAGGCTATGGTGAGTTACCGATGGTCCTCTGGAATTCAGACTAATCTATACGAATGTCTACGTCCTATCAACACTGAAATGAGCCCACACTGAAATCACTGTGATCAGGAGTCCTGATACCTGATTAAGAAATGCCTAACAGATTAGTAGAGCATGACTCTAGGTGGCCTGGCTAGGTCACGGAGACATGGCCCTAGGTTCTATCCACAATCCTCAAACATTCTTTAGCATTGTTATCCTGCTTTATTTCCATGTTGTAATTTTGCTTGGGTTCAATTCTTTTCTATCCCCTATTCATCCCTTTTGGAATTGTAGTTTATCCCGTGATAATGTACCTTGGGGTTACATAACTTCTTTGTTATTTCTACAGTGATTCATAACTAAGAGACTGCCTTGAGTCTCAGAAGAAAATCTGAACTTCTGAAAAATGATGAACCTATTTAGACTTTGGGGAATTCCTGCCTCTCTGGTTGTACATGGAGTAGCGGTATTGCATTACACAGATTTATGACTTGCTTGTGTCTTTATTTGGAGATTAAGTATGGTATAAGGATATGTGTTTGGTTAAAAAGCTGACATGGGGTGGGTTGTAACCTTTAAAACGTGTGTCAGCTTCACTTAATTAAGAAATACCTAACAGAGCCAGCTCAGTGGCTCAAGTGCTTGACTGGTAAGCATAGGGTCATGAGTTCAATCCCCAGTACCACCAAAAGAAAAAGCCTAACAGATTAGTAAAGCACACTCCCGAAGGTCCACCACATGGGTCATGGAGACACAGACCCTCATCAGTTCCTCTCTGGCACTGTTCCTTTGCTTTGCTTCCTGGGCACTATGAACTAAGCAGCTTTTCTACAATATGCCCTTCCATCATAAGGATCCACCCTTAGAGCCAGGCTACTATCTACTTAATCTGGTAAAAAGGTGAGTTAAATTAAACCTTTCCTCATTTAAGATGTGAGAGTCAGGAATTATATTTCAGCCATAGCAAAGATAACTAATACAATTATCTTCTCCAAGCACCTGCTCACCTTTCCCTGCTGCCCGTCCCACAGCTGTACAATAGGATCTAGCTAGTTCCCCAGAGCAGATCCCTGGTGTCCTGACTCCTCCACTTCTCACCCATCTGCCACCAAATCCACTCTGCCAACTGAACATATACAATCCACCACCTGCTCCCAGCTCTCATGCCACTGTTCTTGTTCATTTAGAATTATCTATGTCTCATTTAGAATAAATGCAACAGCCCCAAAGAACACTTCACTCCAATCTTACTGTCTTCTAATACGTCTGAATAATTGCAATCAGTGATTAAAAAGGACAAAACATCGGCAAATGCCAACAAGCTACCTACATTCTTCAAAAAGGCCTCTCCAATCTCATCTGTCACAACTCTACATACTCCATCAACTAGCTACTCTAAATAGCTTTTAACTCCTGAAATTCCGTTAGCGCTTGATGCTGTAGATCTTCTATCCGAAACTCTACTCCCCATCTATTTGCTCAGGTGGCTCCTCCTCATTCATTGGGTATCATCCCCTCGAGGCATTCCTCCCTAATTGTTCCAGGGCCAGATTAAGTGGTTCTGTCGAATATTTTTGCTTTTAGCACTATGTAGATCTCAAGCTACCTTCTTACTTCTGAAGGAATCTTTTGTCATGTGGGACTTTGAAATATAAATCAGAACACAGTCTGTCTCCCTTTCTCTCTCTCTTTCTCTCTCTCTCTCTCTCTGCTCCTTAAAAGCTATGATGGCTTGGTCAATCTCATGTCCTACCCAGAACTTTAAACATGAGAAAAAAAAAAGTGACAAAGATGCTGGGACAGTTAAAGAGGTTTTTCCAGTCTCAGGAGAATCAACAGTGCAGCAACAAAGTTTCTCTAGTTGTGCTGCCAGAAGCAATATTCTTACCACACAATTTATGGAATATGATCTAGGTTGTGACATTAATCACCCAGATCCTTTTGGCTCCTATGTGGTTTTCAAGCCACTTCTCCATCTTCCTATCAATTCTGAGTGATATCTATAGTTTTCCAGTAAGTGCCTTTTCTGCTTAAGTCAGCCAGCATCCTTTTGTACAGGTGACAACCAAGAATCCTAAGTGCAACTGTGATACTGTGTCCCTGCTAGAATACCAAACATCAGACTATACAGCCAATGCCATTTACTGGGTCTACTCCCTGCTACCAGTTTACCACTTTCCCCTAGTAAAATGGGTGGCACAAAGCAAGTGAGAAATAAATGTTTCCTGAATGAATGATATAATTTCAATAGTAATCAGACTCCACTCTCAGTGGAGGGCTACTTTGCATTCATAAATACCCAATGTCAACCACTGCCAAGGCTATCAAGGAACCCATTAGAACTATACCACTGAATTTACTCTCTTTTCATAGATTTACTAGTTAGGATTCTTCTCACCACCTGAGAAACAAACCACATTTTTTTCTTCTCTCTCCATCCCCGATTCCCTACCCCAGTACTGGGGATGGCACCCATGGCCTTTGCAAGAACTACATCCTCAGCCCTTTTTCATTTTTTATTTTGATACAGAGTCTTGCTCAGTCATTAAGTTGGCCCAGGATGGCCCAAACTTGAGAAGAACCGAATTACAAGTCTACTTTATAAAGATGAAAGTTCTCCTGTAATAAAAACAAGTCTAATTAGAACAGATGTTGAGGAAATCTCTCCTTGACCAAAGGAAGGCCCGCTAAACCCTGAAACCTAACTCAAACACTATTTCCTGCAAGAAACTTTTACCACTACCAGCCAAGCAGTTAGGTTTAAACTTCCTCTGTACTCCTGTATCTCTATTCTGGTACTGGAAAAGATATATTTATTAATGTATCTGTCGCCTCAACCAGACCTCAGAATCATCTAAAAAACATGTTACTATCTCTAGCACCAAGGATGGCATAATGCAAGAACCAGTACTTTTGAAGTAGAATCACTCTGCTTTTCTTAAAAAGGTACCAATGCGGTCATTCAAGAAATGCAAATTAAAACAGCATTGAGATTTCATCTCACTCCAGAAAGAATAGCTGCTATCAAGAAATCAACTGATAACAAATGTTGGCAAGGCTGTGGGGGGAAAAGGAACACTTCTCCACTGTTGGGAGTGTAGACTGGTACAAGCACTATGGAAATCAATATGGAGAATTCTCAGAAGACTAGGATTGGAAGCTCTATTCAACCCAGCTATTCCCCTCCTGGGAATAGCTGAGAAGCTCATATCACAGTAATATATGTGCACCCATGTTTATGGCAGCACAATTTGTAATAGCTAAATCTTGGAAACCACCAAGATTCCCATCAACCGCAGAGTAGATGAAAAAGATGCGGTATTTTTCTAAAATGGAATATTACTCAGCTATGAAAAAGGATGATCTTGAGGCCTTCACAAGGAAATGGAAACAACTTGAAATTATCCTTATTAGTGAAATAGCTAAGAATCATATTTATAAATATCACATTGTGTCTCCAGTGTAAAAAGTAATAACTGTAGGAGTAATATAACCCAAAATGCGTAATTGCTACTGTAAAAAAGAGAGGAAAAGAAAGTGCTCTAAAGGATATAACTGCATGTGTTTGTGTAAGACAGATGACCATATTATTGTTTTGTTAGATCGTTGAGCAGAACTGTTAACAATCTCACTGTTTGAATGTCTACTTTGTATGCTTTAATTTTGTAACTTGAACAACTATTTCCAAGATGACAGTATGTAATTTATCAAGTAGTGATTTCTTAGTGGTTTTTGTTCTTTTCTTTTTTTCCTTTGGAATTCTGTACTGTTGCTATCCTTTTTTCTGTTTTGTTGGGGTTTTTAACTCTTTAAATAAAATTTTTTTAAAAAGGTACCAGTGCAACCTTTAACATCCAGCTTTTCTGTAAATCTCAAAATATTCCAAAATAAACATTTTCAAAGGATCCTTTAAAAATACAGCAATTCTTATCGGCTATTACCACACCTACCACATGTCATGCAAGAAGGCATAAGCTACAAAAAAGCTTTGCTTTGTGCTTGGAGTAATTTTGCTTGTAACAAACGTGAAAAAAGAATGAACAAACATTTGAGATTTGAATTTCAGCACCAGTTTTGATTAAGTCAATCTAGGCTTCAGTTTGTAAAAATATAATAATTCCTACTATACGAAGTTGTTCTGCTATGTGTATAGTACAAGGTAATGTCAAATGACACAAGCGGTTCTAATTACTATGGCAGTGCCCTTCCCTATATTGTGTTCCAACTAGACTAACACTTCCCCGCAAAACAGACACATGATGTTCTAGTCCAGCAACGCATAGACTGTAAAAGTTGTGACTCAGATCCCTATTAGACTATGATTATCTATAAAACAATCCTATATGTGTGTCTAGGAAGTCCAACCTTGCCACAAAGTCCTATCCCAGAACTGCTCAATAAAATATGTAAACAGACCACTCAAAACCCTATTCAACCGACAGGGGTCAGCAGCCAAGGCCGCGAACCCTACACAGGCTAAACTCCAGAGAGGGCAGGCGCACTCAGGATCCGCCGGCTGGTGGAAGAGGCGGCTGTACTAAGAGAAACACCCACTGCTGCCTACAGCGGCGTCCAGCAGCCTGACTACTGGCAGTGCTGCAGGGCGGCCGAAACCTCGAGGGACTGAGCGTCTCCGCTTTCAGATTCCACCGCAGGCCACCGCCCGCACCAGCGCCGCTTGGCCGAAGGCGGTGCGCGCGGCAGCCGCGCAGGTAGGGAGGGCACCGCAAGGCACACGCGAGTGGGTGGGCGGCCCACGGGAGCCACCGCAGGGAACTATAAACTTAAACCCCCGCAGTTTCAGTCAGGGAAGCGTTTCTTCCCAGCAGGCAAGGACGTCCCCCGTGCGTGCGGAGGGCACGGACGAAGAGCTATGCTTGCGCGCACAGAGGGTGCTGCGGGGGAAACCGAGGCCGCCAGGGCCGCAGCGCAGAGGGAACCGGAGGGCGCCAGTCCGCGGACGCGGGGCGCGAGGCTGCCGTCGGGGCTGGCCTGCTGAGTGAGCAAAGTGGAAGCGCGGGGACGGGGCGGGGGCACCGGGGCAGGGCTGCGGCCAGCGAGACAGCGCGTTGAGAGCTGGTGAGAGGGTGTGTGTCGGGGCGTGAGCCTGGGCGGGTGTCTGGAGCGAACGGCGAGCAGGGAGGGGCGGAGGCGGGAGGAGGGGGGAGGAGAAAGAGCGAAGGGCCCTAACGGGGTTCTGGGCGGCTAGCCACCCGGCCCCGGGCCATCAAGCCACCGCCCCCAGGCCTTGCGCTGACGCTGGACGGTCCCCGCCTCCAGACCCCCCGCCCCACCAGAGAATAACTTACCTGTTTGCCGACGGAATCGCTCCTGCTCGCCCCTCTGACTGACTCCTCCGGCTCACCGTCTTCCCTCTGGGAGGAAGAGGCGGCACTTCCTGTCTCTCCGTTGAGAGACTTCCGGCGGTTCCAAGGTGTCTCTGGTGAACGGAGCGCCAGGTACCACAATTTTAAAAACAAGATTTTCCAATTGTTTTAGTAAATCCAGCTTTAGTTCCTACTCTTTTGCACTGAGTAGCTGGTATCACCATGTATCAACTCGTTTTCGCCCATCAGCTTTCACCGGAAGTCTAGCAGATAAAAGAGGAAGTTCTACCCCTCCCCTCAAGTTAAAAAAAAAAAAAAAACGGAAAGCCAGAAGAGTCAATATAAAGAGAGACGCGCGACTGACTCTAAAAACGGGAGGTGTCATCCCCAGAGCGCGAGATTTCTAGATGTGTCAGAGCAAGTTCTTCCTGGGCCAGGCTCGCCTCCTTCCTGACCTCCTGTCTCCACCTCGGAGGGCAGTACCTACTTTCCCTCTTCCGCTCTCCCCTGCCCTCCAGGTTCTTATCGCTTCTGGTGCACTGATTTTAAAGATACGATGATTATGGGCCATGGTAGCCTTTACACTGTTTCAGATTCTGAGAAAAACCTATCAAACAACAGCAAAATGGGGTCCCTAGTCAGGCCCTAGGGATCGGAGCCGAAGGCTAATACTAATGAGAATAAGCTGACTATAGCTGGTGGGCCAGTTTGGCCATGGAAAATGAAAACGCTTTTGGTATCCAAAACTTTATCATACGGGTGTAATATGAATGTTAACACAAGATAGTCTTAGGAAGAAAGGGTATGGTTCAAGGATACATTGCTTACCGCCTCTTTGCAAGTCTTTCGTGGAATTTCAAATTTAGAGCAGTTTCTTCTGAAACTCAAAATTTGCCAGGAGGGATGTCTTGCTTACTTTTCTCTTTTTGCTAGGCCAAAATACTGATGCCCAAAATTAAAGAGGGAAAGATTTATCTAGCTCACAATTTGTGGAGGTTTGAGGCCATACTGGGTAGAGTCCAAGGCAGGGTGGTGCATGGCAGAGGACAACAGTGGTGATGGAAAACAGTAAAAGCAGCAAAAGCAAAAAGGAAAGGAGTGTGAGAGAAGACTCTTGCTGTCCCTTATATTGTATGTAGGCCACCCACCCTAGGATGAGTGTAGCACTCACACCCATAATCCCAACGCTAAACCAAGAATCAATCACAAACTCTAAATTTAGGCCCCTCTGAAAAGCATTCCTCCATGATTACATGAGGCTTTGGAGAGACATCCAGACACACATCATAACAAGGGATCTGTGTAGATGATGAATACATCACAGCTTTATAACTGCTGTGACAAAGTTGTAGTGATTGATGGTGATAATCCTGACTCAGGGTCCACCAGAGGAGCAGAGGACAGACTCACTCCTGGGCTCTTAGCCTGTTACTCATTAGAAACAAGATTCGTGTTTTCTTTTTAGGGATTTAAAAAACAGTTTTGCTAAAAACCTACCTTCACTTAGACCTATAGATGCCCAGTAGGAAACTAAAAATAAAACAAAGCTTGACCTTTGTTTTGTAAAACTAGATCAAATCCTCAACTCAGTATTTTAGGCCTGTTAGTCATTAATGAAATATTGTCTAAAAGTTAGCAAATAAACTTTTTTAGCCCTAAATTTACTTAGCTTATTACCCTTCATGACTGAGAATAGCTTTGTCGGAAATCCCCAGTGCCTTAAATTTGTGGTCACATTGAACTCCAGGAGAGCTTTAAATGACTAAGACTGCCCCAAATCATAAGGATTCCTGTCAGGGGAACTAAATTACCCTCAAGCCATGAGGATTTGTAATCAACTGGACCAGTGAGGGCGACACTTTTTGAACTTTAAATGATACAAACACCCCACTGTGGCTCATCCGTTCCCCACCACTGGACAAGACGGCTGACCACCTCTGCTAAACCTTAAAATCTGATCTGCTTTTGTGAGTAGGTCAGTCTGATCATCAGAATGATGGAGACCTTTCCTGTCTTATCTCACCTTCCAATTAAAGCATTTGCCTGTAAACTAATATTGTCGCTTTAGTTGTAGTTTCTATTTTCACTGAAACAAGGATCCAAGGTAGCCACTATTTCAGGTGAGACTGAAGGTACGACTTTTGACTTTGTTTTCTAAGCATAGGGAAACAGATCATATTTATATTTTAAAAGATAATTCTATATCTTCACACACAATGAATTCATACAAAACAAAATAGTATAAAACTGATCAAAGCAGGATAATGAAAGCATTACAGGCCTTCAAATAGGAAAATCAACAATGGCTACCGTAATGTAAAAAGATAATTCTAAGTAAATAGGATAAAGGTGTCCTGAAGATAGGCTTTCTTGACCAAATTATCTCTCAAGGCCAATTCCAGGTATTACAGATTGCTAAATTAGGTAAAAATATTACAGGCAATCAGACAGGGCTAAGCCCTCAGGAGGTCAGTGCAGAAGACAACTGTGGCAGAAGGCCAAACTTCAAGGAAAAAAGGACCTACTCACTTTTGTTTTTCCCTAGAGATGAACAGAGGTGATTGAAATTCTAAATAGTCATCATTCACCTTGGATGGAGCACCAAACCTGCTTAACCTGCCCCTTCCAGGAAGGTTCTTGCCCATCCCTGCATGCTTGCTACTTCTCATGTGACTTGCTTCCAATTTGATCCCCATGTAATCAGCATTACACAAGTGACTATACCTACTGTAACCTTATAGGTTCACCATAGTGTGTCTCACCTTATACCCACCCTGTGATTTCCCACTGAATCAAGATTACCTAAATGACCATACTACAAATCTTTTTTTTTCTTTTTGCAGTTTTGTATTTCAAAGACCTTTAAATATATTCATAATATAACTGAAATGCTATAATGGTATCCTGCCTTTTTTTTTTTTTAACCCGGGATTGAAATCACAACCTCATGCTTGCCAGGCAGGTGCTTACACAGCTGAGCTAAATCCCCAGCCCTAACACTACAAATCTTACTGATTGATTATAGTTGGTTTTGTTTTTTTTTTTTGGGGGGGGGGGGTTGGGTACCGGGGATCAAACTCATGACCTCGCACTTGCCAGGCAGGCGCTTAAGCCACTGAGCTAAATCCCTGGCCCCATTGATTATAGTTCTGTTCCACCTTAAAACTGCCTTACCTTGCGTGGCTTTAGTCACATATACTCTTGAGAAGTGGGGTTGACAGGCAACCCACTCCAAGGCCCCTTCGGTCCCTCTTAGACAGAAGCTTTCTTTCTCTCAATAAATTCTTCCTGCTCTTGACCTCCATTGTTCCTAAAATTCATTCCATGATCTAAAGTATGTGAACTACATGTTTCAGACATCTAGCACCTAGGGAGTTTCTCTCCCCTTTATCACAGGTATAATTCAGTTTGTGTTAGCGTGCTCTCAGGCAGTAGTGTCTTACCTTGTTTGTACCTTTACAGAGAACTTTTGTAGACATTATCTGGTTAAACTTCCATTGTGATCCACACTTCTTATTGATATAGGGGAACAAAACTTCCGACCTACTACGTGTCTAGTGCGAGTTTGTGTTATCTAAAATCAAAGCATGAGGGTCAGGTATTTAGCTCAGCGGCACAAGTGCCTGCCTGGCAAGTGTGAGTTTAATCCCCAGTACCAAAAAAAAAAAAAAAATTAAAAATTAAAAATAAATAAAATCAAAGAATAAATTTTAGGAACAATAGAGGTTAAGAGCAGAAATATTTATTGAGAGAAAGCTTCCGTCTGAGAGAGGTCCTGAGTGGGTTGCCAAAGAGTCTGTATTTTCTAGGGATTTTTATACAGTAAAACCATGAGGTAAGTGGGTCTAAAGGAGGAAAACTGGGAACTCACAAGGCAGATGGGCATGAGGTGGGACAGAGCTATGGCCAACCAATAAATTTAAGTGTTCAGGTAGAATTCACTAAACGAGGTTCAAATGGGAAGTGAGTCAGGTAGCAAGCCAGCATTCAGTGACTCCGTGGGGGGCAGGGATGGTGACTCCTGGCATCTCAAGGTGATCCATACCTAATCCCTAAGGATTATACTTAAGGGAGTGGTTGCATTTGTTTTGCCTTCTGTTTTGAGATCTGGCCCACAGCAAGAGATGTGTGTCTCCTCTAAGGTCACAAGACATTTGGTCCTCTGTGCCGGTTTCTTCAAGGGCCTAGCCCTGTCTGGCTGCCTATAATATTTCTAGCTAGCTCAACTGCTTGTAACATTATCACTACAGTAGGAAACTGCAGTTTAGAAAAGTAAACTGTCCAAAGATCACATATCTAGTAAAAATGGAATCTAACTATCAAGATCATTGTCATCTTTTTCACTATGTTGATTCAGTTTACTAATAGTTATTTTTAAATTCTAGTGAAAGAAGTAGAAATGTTCCTTAGAACAGGTGACCGACCTGTCAATATTATATTTATTCCATTAACTGGCATTTCCTGGGTGGCTACTGTACGTAACTAAAATTGGATTCTTTTTTTTTTTTTTTTTTTTTTTTTGCAGTACCAGGGATCCAACTCATGACCTCATGCTTGCCAGGCAGGCGCTTATGCCACTGAGCTAAATCTCCAGCCCAAGATTCTTTCTTTATTGTTCATATGAAATTTACCTGAAATTTTTAAAAATTTAATACATAATATAACCTCAATAACTGTCCCAACAGTTTTAACTTTGTATGCAAGATGATAAATTTCTTGACAATAAAAGTAGCTAGTACAAGACTCCTTATGAATTAGCCATTCTCTTGGTCTTTGAGTGATTTATCACTCTAAATTTCTTACCCCAGAGATTTATTTAACATTTTATCTTCCCTTAAGGAGTAAAATCTGAGTTTATTTTTCAGTTCTATCATCTATTATTTTTCTGAGACAGTAAATTTACACTATAATACAATATTAAGGAAGTTAATTTCACCCCATTCAACTTTAGGCTGGTAATAAGATTTTATGGCTAAAATGACTCCAGGAGCCATATGTAAAGATAAAATTATTCCAAAATATTCCAAGAAGAAAGCAAAACTCCTTAAGACATATTCATTTTCTCTTCCTCTCCCTCCCAACTTCCTACCCTCTCTCCTTCTCTCTGAAAAGTTCTTGCCCTAGTATAAATTACTATACAATTATGGTGGTGGTCTAACATGGCGGAAGGTCAAAGCAAGAATACTTTTCACTTCCTCCTTCTTCAGTCCTACTTGCAACTCTCTTTCCTGTTTGTGCACAAAGAAAATTCCAATCACTTCCTCACACATCATCAATGTTTGCCCCATGCGCCACCCTCAGCCTCTCTGTATCTGGTGGAAGGAGACAGCCCAACTGCCATTCATCGTGTGCTCCTTTCCACGTCCTCAATAAACCTTTCTTTTCTTTTTTTACTTTTTGCTTCTCTATCACCCAAGAAAACTCTTTAACACTCTCCCCTCTCTTTTCCATCTGCCCTCCTCCTCACTCTCTCTTTTTACTTCTATAATTTTTTTCTTTGCAATAATTTCAGATTTAATAAAATTGGAAAAAAAGTGAAGAACTCCCAAGTATCCTGCACTGAGAGTCTATGACTGTCTACATTTTGTCCTGTTTACATTATTGTTTTGTGTATTTTTTTTAATCATTTAAAACTGCCTGGAAAATGACACCATTTAAATCCAAAATGTATTAGCATGCATGTTGAAAGAACATGGATAATCCTTTGGCCTCAGTACAATTATCAGGATTATGAATTAGCATGATATGATATTTTTATCTAGTAATCTAATCTGATGCATGTTTTGTGCTTATTTTTTATCTTGTTATCTTATATTCTATGCACAATTTAAATAATTTCCAAAAGGAATTATAGATGACAGTTGCAGTGCAAGATAGAGAAAACAAATAGTAATACAGTGTGTAATGGTTGATAAGTCACCTGAAAAGTTTAGAAGTTTAACTGAGGGACTCAGCAGGGGGCCAGGGTTCTCAATTTGTTAACATCCTCATTCTGTGCAAGAGGAGAGCACAAAGATTGTGAGTTCTATACCAGCCCTGAGGAACCTTGCTCCCCCTGCTACACCTTTTGCTCTTGCCACTTTTTCTGCCTTCTGCTGCCTTGAATGCCCCTGTGCCATGCCACCCTGGCTTGGAGCCAGTTGATTACAGACTGAAATCTCCACAAACTGTGAACTAAATAAACATTTCTTTCCTTCATTTTGGATGTTGGGTATTTTGTCTCAGCAGTGACAGGAAAGTAACCAAGACAGCATTTGGTACCAGAAAAGGGAGATCATTGCTGTGACTGTACGTGACCATACAGTTTAAGAGCTTTTGGGAATGGCTTGTAGGAAGACTTTGGAAAGGTTCAGCGATGTCCCCTGAAAGAGTAGAGCTGTAGAACATCAGGCTGTTCTGTATAGGAGATTCTAGCCAGAGCTCAGAAGACCAGAGGGCACATAGAAATCCTGCCAGTAAAAACCAGGTTTGTGAGGTTTCTGCTGGGAAGGACTGCATTGGCTGTTGGACTCCAGATGATGCATGTTAAGGCTTGATAGAAAGTTTGTTGGAATTTTGCTCTTATCCAGAGACTTTACCTGAGACTGAGATTAAGGGTGGTGGGATAATTAATCTGGCAGAAGAAATTTCAGTTCAGCTGAATGTTGAGGCTGTTGCATAGCTATTGTTGAGGACGTCTAGCCAGATCTATGTTGAGCCCAGCAGGATGATTTAAAATCTGAGTTTAGCCAGGAAAGAAGCTCCAGGAATGCTGTGGACTACAAAGATAGAGCTGAGGTGATCTTGACTGCTGAGAAAGAACAGGAGAATATGAAAAATGGCCTGAGAGCATCACAAGCAGCAGCAAGTCTCCACCCTCTGTAGCATCTCTACTGCAATTGTGAAAAACTGCTTTGAGAACAAAGCTGCAGAGCACCGTGTTCCAGAATGGCAGCAGCATGGAAAACTTGTTCCTCAGAATTGGATTCAGAATGTCCAATGATCTAGGCACTTGACCCCTATATCCAAAAGAAAGAAAAGCCTGGCTACTGCTCTGGCTGGCAGCAGACCTTGGCATCATCCACATGGTGCTGGTGTTAGATGCATGCAGAATGCAAGAGTTATGAGGTTAAAAAGGCTTCCACACTGATTTCAGAAGGCCTGGAGGCCAGACAGTGTGCCCCTGTGAGGGCAGTGTGTGAAGCTATAAGTGTGAAGCCAGAGGTACAGTGGAGACCCTAGAAGTTTGGAAAAGCTAGGAATGTGGATCGTCTAAGGAAAGCTGGAAGGAGGAAGCAAAATGGCCTAAGAGAGAAGCCACTGGATGTACAACCACCAGAGGTGCCACAGGGATGGAGGAGTCACTCAAGCCCTTGGGAGCTAACAATTTGCCACAGATTGCCTCAGATGCTAGACGTGGAACTACAAGACTTACATTTGCCCTGCTGGATGTGCTTGCATTGATACCATTTCTTTATATCTCCTTGTTTGTAACTTTTGGTATGAAGGGCCGTGGATTTAGCTCAGTGGCTTAAGTGCCTGCTTTGCAAGCGTGAGGTCGTGAGTTCGATCCCCGGTACCAAAAAACAAAAACAAAATAGAAACAAACAACAGAAATAATCTAAAAAACAGTAAACCACCAAAACTTTTGGTATGAAAATATTTATCTTGTGCCATTGAATGTTGCACGTGTTTAACTTTTCATTTGTGTAGGGGCTTGAAGCCAAGAGTTTACCTTACATCTCAGAGGAGACTTGGGGCTTGCAGGCCTTTTCAGCAATGCTAAAAGTAGGACTTTGGAAACTCTTGCACATTGACTGCATACTTTTTGCATAAAAAAGGGATGTACATGAGTCTGTTGGGGGCCAGAGGCAGGATGTTAGGATTCTAATGTAATATAATGTTGATAGATTTAATACTGGTTCTTAAGGATTGTTGAACCTCTGTATAAAATGATAAGTATAAGCATGTCTTTATATCTGCAGACTGATTTAAAGCAGAGTGTCTGGTTGCCAAGTTGACAAGAGGTGGATCATAATAGTTGATACATTGTGACTATTGAAAAGTTTAGAAGTTTGACTAAGGGATGCTGCAAGATTCAGGGTCGTCACTTTGTAAACATTCTCATCCTGTGCAAGAAGAGGGCATGGAGATTGTAAGTGCTACACCTGCCCTGGGTGGGGTAGCCTGCTTACAATATAAGGGAGGAAAAGAGACTTGCTTCTCTCCCCCCTACTTTTACTATTATTGCTTTTGCTGTATTCTGCCACCTTGAACTGTTTCCCCTGTGCCATGCCACTGTGGCTTAGAGCTAGCTGATTACAAACTGAAACCTCCACACACTGTGAGCTTAAATAAACCTTTCCTTCCTTAATTTTGGGTATTGGATATTTTGTTTCAACAAGAGAAAAGTAACCAACACAGAATGGGAGACCTTACTTCAATTATATTAATAATGACTAAACACTCCATTTAAAATAGAGAATACCAGAATTAATTAAAAAGTGAATCTTAACCTTCTGCTGTCCACAAGAGATATTTATTAAATGAAAAGGTATATTTACATGCCTTCTGACCTCCACTTCTTTCCAATGAACAATCAAGGTTATTTATGTCTTTATTCCTCTGTATGCTATTTTTCTGTGTACTTCATATAATTTTTATTTTTGGTTTTCAACAGTTTATAATGTGAGTAGACATAATATTCTTCATATTAATCCTGCTTGAGATCTTGGCCTTTTAAAATCTGTAAATGTATGATTTTTAACAAATTTGGAAAATTTGGGGACATTATTTCATCACATACTTTTCTTCCCTTTTTCTCTCAGAGTTTCTTTATCTCCAATGGAATATATGTCTTTTGATACCATACACAGGTCACTAAGTTCTATCCTTTTGTTAACCTCATTTTTTCTCTCTGGCCTACAGACTGGCTAATTTCTATTGCTGTATCTTCTATGTTCCCTAATTCTTCTAGCACCTTCAACCTGTTAAAATGTCCAGTGACTTCTTTATTTTAGGTCCTATATATTTTAGATTCTCAATTTTTATTTGGGATTTCTTAGGATTTCTATTATTGTAATCCCAAATATTGAGTACAGTCATCCAAATATTGTAATCCCTTTTCCAGTCTTCCTCACAATCCAAAAGGTTATATTTGTAATCCCATTGAGACATTATTGGAATCCCAGCAAGTTAATGTCCAGTCCACCACCTCCAATGCAACCCATGTCGAGAGTAAAATACCAAGACATAGTCCAAGTTAAGGGCAGCCAAGGTGTCCTAAATCCAATCTCCGTGAGGATGTGCAGACAAGGACCTTAATCCTTGGCCTCTCCCAGAATTTATTATTTTGTGAAGAGGGGTGGCTCAAGGATAAGTGACAGTGAGGATGGCAGGAACTATGTAACTGTATTTGAGCTGGCTAGTCAGGTAGTGAGAAAAGCATCCCTGCAAAATGCAGAGATAAAGAAGATATGCAGAAGGATCAGTTTGCATAATTCAACTAAGGTAGCAACTGAATTGGTTTTGGAGGCTGTTGCTTCAGTTTCTGATGTGTAAACTTTTGTGCCCTGGGGAGTCACAGCCTCTTTACCTTGAGGCTCGTACCCACTTGACATTCCTGGAGCTGACTGGCTCTACCATCCCGCTGTGCTTATATATTGTAGAGAGAGCACTATGGGAGGAAACAGGAGACTGTCTGATGGCTTTAGAGGTTACACACCAGTGCCTCGGCTGGCCTTATTTGTAATGCTTAGAACCAACTGAAGAGAGAAGGAAATACCACAGTCAGCTCTGTACATATCAGTATAAGGAAATGTCTCAATATAATCAAAGTTGCAGCAATTGTTCTTCATTCAAGGGGGGTCAATGAAGTTGTCTCCCACATCTACTTCTCTAAAGAGTTTCTGTTTGTTCATTTATTACAGGCATATTTTTTTCTGTATCTTTGAGCACAGTTGTATTAGCCACTCTGAAATTTTGTTTATTATTTCCAACATTTGAATCACCACAGATTGTCAGTGATTGTTCTCTTCTCTTTTGATTATGACTCATGTTTTTTAATTTCTTAACTGTCTCATGATGGTAGATTGTATCCTGGGCATTTGAAAAACACAGTTTAGAGTTCCAATTCCATTATGTTCTGAGGAATGTGGCAGTGGGAGTGGTTTTTGTTATCATCACTTGTGGTAGTGATTTTTGTTGTCATCACTCGTTGGTTTTAACAGGCAGTTTTAGAAGTGTTTTAACTCCTCACTTTGTCTCTTTTACAGTGTCCATATTTAAAACTCATTTAGTTCCTCGAGACTTAGCTGGAAGTATTGAATCTGCCATACACATGCAAAGTCCAGAGATCATCCAGTGATTTAAGTACAGTATTCAGAATTTGGTCTTTTCCACAAACCCTACTTTTTATTTTACTGCTGAAGTATCCCAGAACTTTGCCTTCTGGTTCTGCAAGTGAGGGTATAAATAGACTTTTTAAAGCCTTTTTTGTTGCTTGCAATTATTTAAAATTTGAAAGAATGCCTATTCATTTTTGTTAACTGATTTACTTTAGCCATGTTATTTAAAGTTCTGACTTTTTAAATTAACTTTTTTCGTCATTACATTCAAATGCCTACTTATAACATCAGTGAGAATATTGTGTGAGTGGTTAAACACCCACACCAGAATTTTCAATCTTAGTTCAACTTCTACATTTCAATGTGAAGGTTGAGATGATTTAAAATCTTGTATATTCTATCATAGTCAAAGGCATAATTTCTCTTTCTTTCATTTGTAAGAAAGAACTACAGTAGAACAAAAATAATTTGTTCACATCATGATGACTTTTTCTAATCTACCAAAACAAAACCTCAGATAATTTATTTATTGATTTTTCATAACTGTAATTATAATTATCACATTTACTATCATTTATCTTCTATGTAATACTGGGAAAAATAAGTCTTCCTCCTATTTCTTATCCTTTCTTCTTTTTTCCTCTCTCATCCTCTTCCTCTTCCTCTTCTTCTTCCTTTTCTTCCTGTTCACTGTCTTCCTCTTATTTCTCCTCTCCTTCTGCTTCTTTTCTTTCTTTGCTGCAGAACATCTCCTGTATTCCTATACTTCATCAACTGATTGGGCCTTTGAACACCTAAGAATACATACAACACAGCCTATGCCTGCAAAGAGCTTAACTCCTAAAGAAGAAAGCTCTCAGCACAGTGAAAATGAGTATCATCTTTCTTGCTTGCTAAGTGCTCTGTAAGATAGAATGTAGACATTAGATTTTGTCAGTGGAAGAATAGGAGGAACATGTGCAAGCGTTCGATCCTGGTAGAAATTTACTTTTTTTAATCAGAGGCGGTAGTATGATAGATACACAGCATAATTATACGACATCTAACAATAAGTACACATCATAAAAACAATTTTTTGTGTCTTATATAATTAAGATTTAAATTATGGCTTATTTCATTAGCCTTTTACATGTCCAATTACTACCCAAATTAAAAAATAAAAATAACATTGAACACCTTTAAAACTAGACACCCTAGTGTAGTATACTTTCCACAACAATACTATTAGAAAGTCTTGGCCCTATTATAAAACAGTTTGGGATATCTTTTTAACTACCAGAAACTACCAGTAGAAGTGAGAAGCCAGGTAGAGTAGCATGTATCTTGATTGGTATTTTGTTTCCTTCTACCTCTAAGAAATTAGTTGAGCACATATTATGGATCAGGTACTGTAAGGATGAAGTACTTACTTGGAAATGATTTCTGATGCCACAGCACTGAAAGTTAACTAAGGGAAGAATAGGTTTAAAAAAAAAACTGTGAAAGTGCCTGGTAGCATGTACATGGATCATACAAATGTTGAATACATACTAGAGTTTCATCACCTATGTTTCCTGAGGACATACATATGACTGGAATTATAAGGGTACCACAATAAACAAAATTTAAAGGTCTCTGCCCTCAAAGATTTGGCAGTCTAGCAGTACAATTTTATAAATATTTACTTATTACAATAGTGATACTATTGACTTATACTTAGTGATAATATTTACTTATTACAATAGTGATACTACAGAGGGATTAAGCAAACTATGATAATAGGTACACCTAACATATCCAGTGGGAATCAGAAACTATCTTCCTGAAAAGTTCTATCTAGGGTGAGGTCTAAATAATAGTGAGGGGTTGGGACTATTAGTCAGACACAGAGAACAGTCCAACACAGGAAGGAGTATCAGAAAAGGTTCTGAGCAGATCTTGTTTGTTAGAAACTAGAAGACAGAGGAACTAGAAAGGACAGGGTTGTCAGAGGTGCACCTTGGAAGAAAATGTGAGGTCAGAGGAGTAAACTGAGAACAGATTATCCAGAATTGTCACACCGTCTTGTGATGTCAAACTTCACCTGAAGACTATATGGTCTTTTCAGAGTTTTAGGCTGGATGAGGATACTATCAAGGCTGCAGTATCACAGATACAATGGAGAACTGCTGTCCTGCAAGCAGAGAGTCACAGCAAAAGATAAAGATGGGAGGAGGAGAGAAGGCAGTGGTGGCTTTTGAGAAATACAGATGTCCGGCTTCACGAGCTCAGTTTGAAAGAGAAGGGGTGTTGAAGAAAACTGAAGGATCTGCTACCAACTGGTCTATGGTCCAGTTACCAGGAAGGGGAATTCCAGAAAGGACGTAGTTCGGAGACAGAGAAAATTTCTCATTTTGGATAAGTAGCATTTCAGATTTGAAATAGGTAGGCAGGAGGATCCTTGAATCTGGTTCTCAGAAAATAGGACAGTGTGAGCATTCAGCTAATGACATGGGCCATGGGAGTGATAAAGGTGCCCAGAATGAGTGCCCAGTGAGAAGACACCTGGAACAAGTTCTCTGTGTGTCTGTAGCTCACTCCCCTTTCCAGGCTCAGTGCAAAGAAACGTGCCACTGACCAGGGCTCTCATACTGTCCAGCAGATGCTCTAAGTTTCTAGGCCAGCACATTTTATTTTTACAAATACAACATAAAACCACAAACATTCCTAGACCTCATCATTTGATCAAGAGCTCTGGTAACACCCAATCAATATTTATCATGCCTAAATTTCATAACAGTGATACTTTAATACACTTGGTTTACTAACTAAACCAGATACATTGCAGCATGTCACAGTATACCTCCAAGTATACTGAGTGATCATTTTAAGTCGTGTGCTTTTTTCAATGACAAAATTTTTAAAAATAAATATTGTAATTTCTGTTTCCCCAAACACGTTTGCCTCTTTATAACTGGTTAAGTGGTCTGGCCAACAATGAAGGAAACTTCTCTTACCCCTCTGAATATAATGAGCTTGAATAATACTTCCTTTCTGACTCCCGCATCATAACAGGAACTGGGGTATCCAGGTAGGTTGAGATTGGGTGGAAAATCTGGAGAAAAGAGTTGGAGGGAACCCTCCCTGCCTCTAGTTCAAACATGAACTCTGGAATCTGATACTCCAGGGTTGAGATCTTCATGACTAAATGCCCTCAAGAATGATTTTCCTTCCCTTCTTTCCTAATAGTAGTTGAATCATTAAGGCAATTGTACTTTCTGTAAGTGAGAATAAGTGATACATATTGCTTAATGACTTTATAAAACTGGTATTGTAATAATAGTAAGAATATATTTTATAATAAAACTTTATTAACTAATAAGAGTACTTTTTGCAAACATAAATTGACACTGTAAGTCTTGTGCTCTGTTAGTCCCACAAACAATGCAAAGTCCATCAGTTAATTCTAACAAATCTAAAAATGGCACAAAATCAAGCACAAATTATGCTTAATAGCACAGAATGCCAGACATCTGCCAATATTCAATAAAAAGAACCCAATGTTCTGTAGCATTAAAAAATAGCAAGGTGGTTTGAAGTCTGTTCTCAAGATAAAAACAAAGTGGAACCTTGGATAAACTTGCCTCAAATAAGCTAATTCCTCAGTTGGGTTCCTTTTATATGAAGAGATCATGGTAAACTGAGTCCCCACATGGTCTGTTTATTTTTAATGTGATTACACAAGTTTAGAGCTTCTACTTCAAGAGATCCAACAAGGCTGACTAGGGAAGAAGTTGTATCAGAAGTGCTTAAAGAGAATTCACTGAAATCACAGTACTCTTTAGTGTGTGATGGTCTTACACTCTGAGTAAGAAAATTAATTGGAAAGACGATACATGTAGATCAGACCTAACAACTAGATCATTGGAGAGGGAAAGCAGAGTCAATATGTCTGGTCCACACCACTCCAGCACATGCCTGTTTGGGGACCAGCCATTATGAGAGCATCCCAAATAGTCTAAGAGAATGACCAAAGCACTGAATGCTGTGGAGGTTGGAGTCCTGGGTTAGACCATATGTATACAAACCCTTCCTAAACACTAGGGAACATTGCAGTCCAGCAGCATCCCCATCAGCGCTTGCCAAGGACAAGGGAATACCCACCACCGCCCCAAGCAGAGGGGGTAAATGAACAAATAGGACCTGTGCATTGCTACCTATGGGCTCTTCAAACTCTCACCTGAGAGTGAATTGCCTACTAATAGCTGTGGTGCCATGCCAGCAAAGGGAGTCATCAGCTGTCTCCTGCAGACCTACCTGCCAGCATGCAAACATGTTCACAGATTCCCAAGATTTCCCACTGGAACATGAGATGCCTGACTTTGTGTTTCCCCACCTGCAAGTAAACAAAGGCCAGTGGAGGAGGGTGGGGCTAACTAAACCCAGGGATAATACCAGATTCTTCCTGCAACCTGGTGGAAAGAATTCCTGAGACTGGGTTTGTTTGGGTTTTGAATGTAAGAAAAAGAGGTGAATTTGGTGTGGCTGCCTGCAATCAGCCTGCAACCAAGGCAAGAAGAAAACTGTGTTAATGCTCAGGCTTTTTGGCAAAGCAGTCTCCTGTGACTCACATGTACGTTCTCTTGTTGGAATATTTGGTCTGCACTTACACTGGATATTTTTTGTGTTTTTGTGGTGGTGACTCTTTTGTTGTTTTCATTTTTGCTTTGATTTAGTTGCTTTTTATTTGTTTTCCCCCTTTTTATCCCCTATCTAGTTTCTTCATCTTGTTTCCATACAAATAGTATTTTCTTTTCTTATTTTTTTTTACAAATAGTATTTTCAATTTTTAAAACAATAAGGCATTATGACAGCCATTGTTGATTTCCTGTTATCTTGTTTTGAAATCAGTTTGACTGTTTTGTTTTAATTGACTTTGTTCTGATTTATCTTGTTTGGTTTTATTCTCTTAAAAAGGAAAAATAAAAAGGAATAATATTTTCTTACTTTTTGCTTCTTTCTCCTACTTTTTAAATTCTTCCTCTCAAGTTTTTAATTCAATATAGCCTACTCTCTCTCAACCACTTCTATCTTCTCATGTATTAGCCTTCTATTCCAGTGATGGCGAAACTTTTAGAACTTTCAATGAGTGAATCTGGACTTTTATCTCTCACGATGTACTAAACTAAAATAAAAATGGATCAAAGGTCTAAATGGTAAAACAGAAACAACGAACCACTTGGTAGATAAAATAAGTTAAAAAAAAAAAAAAGGAAAAAATTTTGAGTTACAGGTGTAAGCCAGAACCTTCTAAGCAGAACTCCAATTGCACAAGAAATAATAGCCAAAATCAGCAAATGGGATCATACCAAATTAACACCTGCACAGCAAAGGAAACAATCAATAGAGTAAAGGGATAACCTACACATTGGAAAAACATTTTTGCTAGCTATTCTTCAGACAGAGGACTAACATATAGAATCTATGAAGAACTCTACACAATGATACCTCTCCAATAAAAGTTATAAAATGGGCAAGTTAAATGAATAGATACTTCTCAGAAGGAAAAAAGTACAAATGACTAATAAACACTTCAGAAAATGTTCAACATCTCTGGCCATTAGAGAAAACAAATTAAAACAACTCTGAATCAGTTTACACCAGAAAGAATGGCAATCATGAAGAAATTAAACAATAACAAATGCTGTCATGGTTGTGGTGAAGAAGAACCCTCCTATGTTGTTGGTGGGAATGCAAACTAGTACAACCATTATGGAAATCAGTATGGAGATTTCTCAAAGAACAAAAATTTAAAAATTTATTTGACCCAGCTATTCCCCTTCTAAGTATCTTCTCAGAATATCTAAAGATATCATATTACAGTGATACATGTATACCAATATTTATAAAGCACAACTCATAGTAGGTAAATTCTGGAAGCAGCCTTTATGTTTCTCAACAGGTGAATGGACTTAAAAATGTATTATCTATACTTAATGGTATACTACTGGGATATAAAGGATATTTTGAGACATTTGTAGAATTGGATACATCTGGAAAATACAATGTTAAATGAAATAAGTCAGATGCACATCTTAAGTATCATATAGTATCTCTTATCTCAGTAAGGCAAGGTACACATAAAGAGCAAAATAAAGAATTGATAGGCGGAAGCAGGAAGATAGATATTTTGCAAATGAGAAGGGTTCCAGGAGCCCAAGGGTGAGGGAAAAGGGAAGCTCTATTGTGTTCCAAATACCCACAATGCATGTAAACTTTATATGTTGTAAATATAAATGAATTGAAAATAATAGTAATGATAGTAATGCAAATAGGGAAAGGGGATTTAGAGGTAGAGGGATAGAAGTGAGTGGGGAGGGAAAGGAGATTAAAAAAGATTCAAGATGTGCTATGTATATGTACCTAAAATGAATGTAATATTCATTTATGGCAAGAATGTACTAATAAAATAATTTTTTAATGTGCATTTTAGGCAACCTGCTTGGGACCCTCTCTGTCCCTCAGACCGAAGCTTTCTTTCTTTCAATAAATATTCTTCTCTTAACCTCCACTGCTCCTAAAATTGATTCTTCAATTTTAGAGAACATGAACTCATACTGGACATGTAGTAGGTTCCCAGTTTCATTTCCCTGTGTCATTTGGAGGTCCAACATCATTGGATGGAGGTAAGAGTTGCTTTTATTGCATAGACTCTGGACTGGGACTCATTTAGGTAACAAATTTTTGTGCTTTAAATTTTTCTTTTTCTTTGCCCATTGCTTATAATTATTTGTGTCTTGTTTTGCCCATTGTGTGTGATTTGTCTTTGCTCATTGTTTATAATTGCCTTGTCTCATACATAATTTTGTTAAAATAATGATAAATCTAAGTTAAAACATGGGAAAGTTGTAAGATTAGGATATTTCTTTAATAGGACATCTTTATTCTTATTTTGTTCTTGTACATGTTGCATTTGAATTAGTTACTAAATTTACTGGTACTCCTTACTTGCTTTATTTAGCAATAGCACTAGAGACAATAATATTAGAACCTGATACACTTTTAATATAAACTTATGTAAAATGGGTTTTAAATAAAACCTAGCTCAGACTTAGAAAATATACATGCCTACAATAAAACCATGACTTTTTCTACCATTTAAGCAGTGCTAGGCTGGTGGCTGGCCTCAAGTCTTGGATAACAAATTTCACTGAGACAGACTGACTCTGATACTCCTCTACATTCTAGAGGAAATGTCAAGCCTGTTCTGCTTCAGTTTCCTTTCTTTGACTTTACTTCTAATCTTTCCCCTCCTTTGTACTTTCCTTTTTATAGGCATGTAAAATCAGAAAGAACTCTAGACTGTTCCAACTTTTTCCTCCAAAGTTAAGCCCATAGAAAATGAGCATTTGCTAATGCTGAAGACAAGGAAGTCCTCTTAGATGTCTCTGGGTCAGGTGAAACATCAGAATTTAGCCTGTCCAGGAGAACACACGTAAAAGCCATGTTCCAGCATAGTGTTCTGGGCATCAGTCTCCTCCAGAGACTGAACCTGAGACACAGTGGAAAGAACCAACTTCTAGGTGAAACCAGGAGGAGCTATTTCAAAAGTAGGGCACTTACAGGACCTAAATACATTTAGACTAAGGAGGCTTTCCAACCTTTCACATTGTGGACTTTAAAACCTTTATTGTAAATTTATAAAGCATTAGGTAATGATCTGGCTCAGGCTTTTAACTATCCCTCATAGAACTTTGACAGACAATGGTTACTCTGCCAGCTAATTGCTGTTATAGTAGCTGTCACTCTTTGTTTTTTGTTTGTTTGTTTGTTTGTTTGTTTTTTGGGCGGGTTTTTTGATACCAGGGATCGAACTCATGAACTCGCGCTTGCCAGGCAGGCGCTTAAGCCACTGAGCTAAATCCCTGGCCCTAGTAGCTGTCACTCTTAAAAGCAGAGCACAGATTCCCTAAACATCTGTTTGGTGAATCCCCATTGCAGCCAGTGGCCAATGGAATCAATGGAATGTTGACCAGACAGACAGCTGAATTCCTTTTTGGAGACTGATCTCTGGTTTTTGTGGGCCAATACAGACTGAGAACAACTGAGGGGTTATAGCTAGGACTCAAGGTTTCCTTAGTAGGAATTATCCCCCAACCAAAGAAAATCTCCACTGCTTATTTATTTCTCTGCTAGTAGACTAGAAACCGTCCCTAAACTTTTCAGTGGATTTTAAAATCACTTAGACTACCCCTCCCATCAGAGATTAGACTGAGGCAGTCAACAATAATTATTTACATTTCAAAGAAACTGGTAGGAAATGATTTGCATTTGTGCCTTACATATGTTAACTAAGAGAAAAAGATTTCCAGCAACCTTTTTTTGTGCTTTTACTGACAGGTAAAATTTGATTGCTAGATGATAATTAATAAATTTAACCTGTAAGCATCAAAGATATAGAAATTTATGTAAAGCATAGCTATGTCTCACTGCTAACAAAGATTGCCTAGTTAGATAGAGGACAGAAATGCCTTGGAGACTTCGCCCAAGGGCCTAGGACAGAGTTCTTCAAGATTATTTATTGTCTTTATCTATTTCCGAGGGCATCTCCTTCACAGAACAGCCAGAAAAGTGCTCTCGTTCATCTTTTTACAATAAACAAAAAGCAATAGTTTACTATAAAGTTATGTTTCCTTTAAACATTCTTATCACAACTAGGCTTATGGAAACAAAGTTCATGAGCTACCTGGGAAGATAAGATTGTGTGCCAGTTTGAGGGTAAATAGGCTGACCGAATTTATCTTCTACTCTCTCCAGATGGCATCCACCTCTCTTTGATGTAGGGGAATGAAACTCCCAACCTACAACATGTCCACTACGAGTTCTTGTTCTCTAAAATCAAAGAATTAATTTTAGGAACAACAGAGGTTAAGAGCAGAAATATTTATTGAAAGAAAGAAAGCTTCTGTCTGGGAGAGAGACAGGAGGGGTCCTAAGTGGGTTACCAAGGATCCTGTCTTTTCTAGGGATTTTATAGAACTAAACCATGAGGAAAAGTGGGTCTAAGGTGTGGTGGTGGGGAAATAGGTACTTGCAAGGTGGGCATAATGTGGGCCAGAACTATGGTCAACCAATAAGATTACTCAGGTGAAATTGATTAAATCAGGGGCAAATGAGGAAGCCAGTCACATAGCAAGCAGGCATGCTTAAAAGAGCAGACTCTTTCTGTAGGAGGTTGGGATGGTGACTGCTGGCTTTCTCAAAGTGATCCACACCTATTTAGTATAGCAATACTTGAGGTGTGGTTGCATTGGTTTTGTCTTTTGTTTTGAGATTTGGCCCACCACAGGAGATGTTTGTCTCCCCCAAGGTTACAAGACATCTTGGTCCTCTGTGCTGGCTCCCTCATGGGGCTAGCCCTGTCTGCCTGCCTATACTATTTCTATCTACTCAGCTGCCTATAACACTGTGGAGTGGAATCAATCTGAGAGATACCTTGAGGACATTTATCAAATAGAAATAAGAAAGGGATGTCTGATTATCTCCTCTTGCACAGTTAGGTAGCTCAATATCAAAGCTTCATGCACTACAAGGCTAAAGACATAGATCAGCTAAGGGTCCTGAGTTCAATTCCTGGTACTGAAAAAAGTCTCAGACTATTATGTCTTGCTTTTTACATTACAGACATGGATAACTCATTGCCAAAGCCCTTTATCCTTTTGGAATGTATTCTTAAGCACTGAAAGATGTTTGACTCTTTCATTTTGAAAAAGAGCCATTTGATATTTCTCTGCACATGTTCGTGGCCTACCTACCCCCTAGAGCCAAAATGGAATGCAGAAGGAAAAATTAATTATGATGTTCTTGTACAATTAAAATCATACTTAAGAAAGAGGAAAAATGGTTAGAATTACTTTATGTTGAAACTTTCTTTACATTGAGATAATTCTTACTTATGCTCCAGGTTATAATTATAACCCTTATGAGACTACCTCCCTCCACTCACAGGTCTTTTTCTTTCAATGACTTCAATCACATAAAGCTAGAACTAGGAAAATTTTCAGATGACCCTGATGAGTAGATCAATGTCTGAAGAGGATTTTCTCAGACTTATAAGCTAGATTGGAGAGATGTAATGTTACTCTCATAGACTGACTTCTAGTGACAGACAGGTAGCATTACAAACTGCTACTGTTAATTGTAGAAAGCCAGAAGATCAACAGCCAGGGGAACTACCTGGCACACAAGCAGTTCCCACCCAACCCCAACTGGCCTGACAACAATATAGGGAATGAAAACAAGGGACATTTTCAAGTGTATATTCTTGAAGGTCTAAGAAGGACAAAAGCCAAGCCTTCTAGTTATTTTAAATTGTCAGCTATTTTTCAGGAGAAAGATGAAGACCCTTTGGACTTCTTAGATTGTTTATTAGAGACACTAGTAAAACATATGTCCATAGATCCTGATTCAACAGAAGGACAGATTTTGCTTAAAGACATGTTTATTACCTAGTCAAATTGTGAGGGTCAAGACGCCCGCTACGTGAAGGAAGACACCAACAGACGCCTTCTCATGCAATAAGCATGGGGTCTTTATTATCCGAGCATGCGTGGGGCTCACTGAACACACAGGAACAGAGAGCCCCCCGAGCTAAGCATGGGCAGGGTTTTTAAGCTATTGAACAAAGGGAGGAGGAGACCTTGCAAGCGCGGGTACAGAAGCAGATGGCATGGGTTAGTTTGAATGTCAACTCTACATTCATTGGAGAGAGTATCCACAGGGTGAGGGCTCGAGACTGGGGGTGGTGGACGCTACCCAATAAGGGCAGTAGATGCTCTGGAGAGGCTCAAGTTCTAAATTCCTTAGTCAAGGGGGGGGCGGTTTTCATCTCGTGACCCTATCTCCCCGACCCAGTTACCCAGTTCCGTCCTTGGGCAACTTTAGATTTCAACAACTCAATTGGACAGTGCAAACTACGTACAGGCCATGTACAAACAGTACAAACAGTTCAAATAGCACAAATCATACATTACTAACAGGGAAAATTTCCTTTACAAAATCTAGATATTAAAAAACAGCTACAAAACATACCCTTTACTCCAGATAGTCCACTGGATACTTTGGTAAAAATTGCCTCCGTAGTATTCCATAATCAAGACTGGGAGAAAGCTAAAGAGAGAAAACAAAGAGACCAAAAAGTGGCTGCCTTTGTTGTGGCCTTTAAAAACACAGACCTTAAATCTGATTCTTGGGGCTTCACGAAGAACACAAAGGCTACACTGACCTGCTGTGCTGCCACAAGCCAGGCCACTTTAAGAGGGACTGCCTTAAGAGGCCCCCAAGCCATACCCTAACTGCAAAGGTAACCACTGGAAGTCGGACTGCTCTCTGAGGCCAAGACCTATCTTATCAGTTGGTCCAGCAGAACTAAAGGGCTTCAGGGCACTTGTTCCCCTCCCTCTGGCCAAACTGTCATCTCTACCTATCTTCTCCATGGAGGAGCCTGAGTAATCATGGCAACAGGTGAAAACCAGCCTATTGCTGGACATTGGCACATCACTGTGTCCTTTTCAACTCTGGTCTTCCTTCCAGGCACTGTACCTCAGTAAAAGCATCAAAATATATGTTGCTTCAACGTAATTGGGATAACTTCCTCTTCACTGATTCCTTTTAGTTATGCCTAAAAGCCTGACTCCAATTCTGGAGAGATTTTGTCATATTTAAATGCTGAAATATATATCCCAGTTACCAACTAATCAAAATGATTACTGGTTTTTACAAATGAGACTGGTTTTACAAATACAGTACATATTGTTTTTCATGTATAGAAACTTAAGGCAGTTTTTCATTTGTCAAAATAATGTATTAATCTGATTCTCATACATTATCAAAAATTTAGCGATAATTATAACTAAAGCTAGAGGGATTAATGCAACATGTGAGACTCTACCAATAAAAGGACCAAAGAGCCAGTAGATTACAATTCCTGTAATTTAGAAATAGTTTCTAAACACTTACCTGTTAGCTCTAATACTCATGCTTTGATTAAACATGCCTCTGTGTACATACTTTGATTATACATGCTTGATTAAAGTTTGTTGTTGCCTAAAAGGTGTCAAACCCCAAGGCATCTCATGGAGATGACACCAATAGCAAATATGCTAAATTCCTTTTAGGTTCCTTTTACTGGGATTTACCAGATCTTGTCCAGAAAAAAGTTCTAAGACATATGTTGAGGCCTTAACTAACTATACTCAGCAGGCCTTAAATGATACCGCAGCTGGTCTCTCTCTGCTAAATAAATAAAATTAATGAGACATCCTCCAAAATAAGAGGTCATTAAATCTTCTAACAGCAGCACAGGAGGTACTTAAGCAATTGTAAAAGCTAAACATATGTGCATTCCTGATCCTTCTGCTAATATCTCAATAAACTGTTCAAGATATCAGATGACAAATAAGTGACATGTCAAACTCTAAAATTCCCTGGACCTTATCCTTATCCTCCATATGATGGAGATCTTTCTTACCTGTACTCATAATTATCCTAATAATTCTATTATTTAGCCCATGCATACTTGTTTATTTGCCTTTGTCTCCTCTAGACTTAAACCTCTATACCTACCCAAGATAAAAATGCCTGGTATCTACTGAGGGCCATTAGATACAGTCTCTGCAGAGTATCCTTGACTGCCATTTAACGACTACAGCCCACTGCGGCCTGAAGAAGCCACATTGGTCTTTGCCCATTATCCCTCATAGCACTTCAGGTTACTTCTTCAAAGGAGGGAATGTTACAGGCAGCTGATTGGTTAGAAATATAGTCAGTCAAACAGAACCAAATGTCTTGTGACCTTAGAGGAGACAAACACCTCCTGCTGTGGGCCAGATGTTAAGATAAAAGACAAAAGGAATGCAACCACACCCCAAGTACTGATATGCTAAGTACCTCTATCAGCCTGAGGAAGCCAGGATTCACCATCCCAACACTCTATAGGAACAGTCACTGATCCTTAAGCATGCCCCTTGCTAAGTGACTCATTTCCCCATTTGTTCCCAATTTAAACAATTTTACCTGAGCAATTAATCTTACTGGTTAACCATAGTTCTTTTTTTTTCTTTTCTCTTTCTTTTTTATTTTAAAGAGAAAAAAACAAAAGAGGGCAGAACAAAGCAGATCAGAACAAAACAACATAAGCAACATAGCACTTTACAATAAGACAACCAGACATTAACAGTAGCTATCAAAATATCTCTTTCTCTGCTATAGTTGAGCCTAGTGTCAAATACAATAATATCAAACATAACAAAATAATCTAAAACCATTGAAAAGAATGAAAGAATTACAAGACATTCTGAACCGAATAACAGAGAATGCTCAATGGCTACTATAATATCTCATTTTCCATAAAAAATTTATTTATACTATCACACATACCAAAATCCAATAAGACACAACATGATAGAACCAATGGTAATAGAAGAACAAAAGCATGGTAGAACTTCAAGATAAGATGATATTAAATCAGTAGTGGCTGCCATAATGTCTTGTTTTCTTCAAAATACCTATTCATACCATCACACATAATAAAATCTAACAAAACAGAATAAAACCATTCCAACTGATGAATGAAAACATTATAAGGCTTCAAAGCAATGTAATGGGGAATCATGATTACCATAAAATATTATGTACTCTTACCATTTCTTACACTAGGGTGACTACACGTTATTTACACATGTGAGTCTGGTTTATTTCACTTATAAGTTTCACTTATGAGTATGGTCTCAAGTGTCCATTTCTTTATAAATATCTCACTGTGATCATTCTTTATAGCTGAGTAGTACTCCATTGTATAAAATACCACAACTTTTTTATCCATTCCTCAGTTGATGGGCACTTAGGTTGTTTCTGGCTATTACAAATTGTGCTCCTATAAACATGGGTGCACATATATCACTGTGGTATGATGTTTTCAGTTCTTCTGGGAATATGCCTAGAAGCGGAATAGCTGGGTCAAATGGGACTTCCAAACCCGCTTTTTGAGGAATCTCCATACTGACCTCCACAGTGGTTGCACCAGTCTACACTCCCAACAACAGTGCGGAAGAGTTCCTTTTTCTCCACAGCCTCTCCAGCATTTGTTGTTGGTAGTTTT